>PVLC010004625.1:0-83376 GCA_004027655.1 Graphiurus murinus | reverse complement strand
GGCAACCTGAGCAGTACCCAACCTGAACCACCATGCAAGATGGCCCTGGCTCAGCCCTCAGGAAACTGGCTTGAAGCAGTTTTATTTATTTATTTATTTATTTTTTTGTGGCACTGGGGATTGAACTCAGGGGCATTCTACCTCCGAGCTATACCCCCAGCCCTATTTTTTATTCTTTATTTTGAAACCGAGTCTCACTAAGTTGCGGAGTGCCTCACTAGGTAGCTGAGGCTGGCCGCGAACCCGGATCCTCCGGTCTCAGCCTCCCGAATGCTGGGATTACAAGCGTGTGCCACCACGCCCGGCTTGAAGCAGTTTTAAAATCACAGTGTCTTTACCTGGCACTGCCTTTTAGAAATTCATCCTAGAAGAGTAACTGAAGGTGTGGGCAAAGACTCGGGCCATTACAGCATTATTTATAATGGTAGAAAACTTTGGAGATGATCTATCTAAATGTTTAAGATAGGGGCTGCAATTTGTAAACGATTGTACACCATCTCCTAGCATACCAAGCAGGCGCTAAAAATAACGCCGTAATGTGCACAAGGTCATCTGAACAATGATATTCATTATGATGATACTTGTAATAAACGACCGAGACAAATGCCTGTTGATAGGAAAGGGCCTAAGTAAATCACGGGACCTGGGCACAGCGGGGGACTCAGGAGCCATTGACAACAGCCAGGGCGTCGTGACTGCACCAGCGTGGGAGGGTGGTGGGATATGTTCATGTACTTGCAAAAGCATGCTACCATATGTGTGTGTGTGTTTGCATTTGTGTATATGTGTGAGTGTGCATGTCTGTAGTCTGTATGTGTGTGCATGTGCGGGTATGGATGAGTGGGTGTGTGCATATATGTGTGTGCACGTATATGTGTGAGTGTGTGCATGCCTGCATATGTGTGTGTGTGTATGGGGGGGAGTGCATGTGCCTGTCTGTGCAATGCATACACAGATGTGTCTGTGTGTGGTGGTGCAGGTGTGTGTGTCTGTACAGATGTGGGGGTGTGTGTATGTGTCTTTGCTTGTTTATCTACATATTAATTCTGGAATGGACCTTGAAAACAGGGTGACCCTGGATCTGTCTCTAGAGAGGCCAACAGGGACAGTTTGTGCTCAAAATAACAAAGAAGAAGCCGGGCGAGGTGGTGCACGCTTGTAATCTCAGTACTGGGGAGAATGAGACAAGAGGATCGCAGGCTTGCGGCCAGCCTCAGCAACTTAGTGAGGCAGTCAGCAACTCACTGAGACCCTGTTTCAAAACAAAAAATAAAAAAGGGCTGGGGATGTAGAATGCCCCTGGGTTCAGTCGCTAGCACCCAAACAAACAAACAACAAATCCAAACAAACAAAAGCACAGCAAAAAACAAAGAAGAAACTTTTTTTCCCCTCATTTTATATTCTACACTTTTAAACCATGGATGTGTCTTACTTTGGGGAGACGAAAGCCTTTAAATAAAAAGCAGAAAACAAGCCGGGTGTGGTGGCACATGCCACCTGGTACTTGGATCGCAGGTTCACAGTCAGCCTCAGCTACTTAGTGAGGCCCTCTGCAACTTAGTGAGACCCTGTTTCAAAATAAAGAATAAAAATAATGGCTGGGGATGTAGCTTGGAGGTAGAATGCCCCTGGGTTCCATCCCCAGTACTGCAAAACAAAACAAAGCAAAAAAGACCCCCAAAGCAGAAAACAACCCCCCCAGACCCGACTCACACGCGTTATCCTCGGTGTCTTGACTGTGGCTATAAGCGTCCAGCTCCAGGCCCACAGGTGCCCCATCTTGCACTGACATCAGCCTCACCAGGAGACAAGATTCAGGGACCACAGCACCTCGTCTCTGACTCTGCAGCCTCACCCCCACCGTGGTACATGACTTAAAGCAAATGTTTACTATGTAGAAGGGGGTCTGTCAGGTTCCTGAGGAGCTGGGAACCCTGGGTCCTCATACCACCCGCACCTGCGCCATTACCAATACAGGGCGACACCGGGGTGCACCACCAGGAGGGGAGGCAGGGTCTGCACCCGGAAGGGTTCCTCCTAGACAAAGTCTGTCCATCCTGCTCCGGTGCCCAGCTCTGAGCACACCGCCTTGGCATCCAACCTCAGCCTTGCCTGGCTGCCCAGCTGTGCTCTGTGTGCCCCAAGGAGGGCTTTGCAGCCGGGAGGACCCATCCCCGGGAGAAAAACGCCTCCCCTAGGGACATCAACACCAAGTCAGGGGACAGCACCGCTTGCAGAGGGCAGTGCAGAGCAGGCAGCGGCAGGACCCCCTGCAGCCACGTTCCCGTCTGGGGCCGGTTTCTGGGACAGGGCTGGCTGTTTTGTCAAAATTGGGTAGTTTTTCCGTGACATTTCCTTGGTTAAGAAAATACTTCCTAAATGAGGCACATTTCGAGCTGCATTTAAAATGCAATTGAGGGGAGCTGAGCTTCTGTGCTGCCTGGCAGAAAATGACTTCGCAGACCTGCTGTGTGTGTGCCACCCGGGGGCTCCTTTCCAGGAGGGAACGGCCCTGGCTCACAGCACCCTCCTTGGACGATGGGTGTGATCATACAGTGGTTTGCTTTTGCCGCGCCAGCCTCTATGGTCCCCACTGCTGAGCCGGGAGGCCCCATGGGAACCTGCAGCTCCTCTGAGGGTGGTGGTGCCTGGGAGAGCAGGTCAAGGTCATTGTGGGGAGGAGGCACCTGCGGAAAGCAGAGGTTACTCGCAGGCTGGATGCCGGGAAGGCCGAGTGGGGCAGGCTCCAGGCCCCTCAGGGGCTGCACCCACCCCTTGGCTGTATGGTCAGCACGGCCATCTGGAGTCCCGCATGCCAGCCCTGCATTTATGTTTCAACTAACAGGACAGAGGAGGTGGCGGCCAAGTGTCCTCCCAGTAAGACCCCTGCACTCCCAGCTCACCGCCAGAGCCCTGTGTGAGGCCATGGGGGCCGCAGGGAGGCGGTGGCATCCAACCCCTGTCTCTTATCCCACCCTCCCCTGAGCGCTGCCATCCAGCCCCACACGGGGCCCCTGGCACCTCCATTGGCTCTGCCTGGAACCTCGTCCATGCTGTAGCTCCTCCACCCTCACCTGCTCTCTGGAAGGAGCACAGGACTTCTTCAATGGCCTCTGCGTCCGTCCTGCTGTCCCTCCCCTGCTGGGACCAGTCCAGATGAGGGCTGTGCCTCACCCAGCTGGGATGTCACGCCCCTATTCTGTGTGCCCAGGTCTCAGGATGCCCCTGCAAGGAGAACACAGGCCACCTAGACCCCTGGGGCCGGGAATGGGGAGGGTCGAGCCCCCGGGAAGGCCAAGAGCGTCAGGGAACCACAGGCATGCGCTGGGGGAGCGTCCTTTACAGATGGAGTCCGTCCTGCGTCCAGGAGCCGCTGTCTGTTCACTTCCTGTAAGTAAAGCCTTTCTCAGTTGGTTCATCAGATTCCAGACGCGCCCCGGGAGTGAGTCAGCCACACATCTAAACTCCATTTGTCAAGCGCACTCAGTGGAAAAAAGGTGGAGTGCCCCAGTCCATCCATTTCCACCTGAGTGACAGATCAGGCCGCTCATCCCCAGGGCCCGGCGTGGAGCACTGGCTCGGGAGGCTGGCTGGGCTCCCGCTAGAGCTCGGGACGGGCTCCATCACTCCGGACCCGGGCCCCCGAGGCCTTACATGTGGCAGCCCTCATTTCTCTTGTAGCCTGGCTGCTGCAATTTATGGTCCAGGATTGATGCGGAGGCCGTTCTCTCCGTGTGAGTTAGAGCGTGCCGAGGGTGATGGAGAGCAGAGGTATTTGGGGCCCGTCCACCAGGGTTTGCACCCAGCACCGAGGCCGCTGCTCTGGCACCTGCCAGCATGTGTGCAGGGAGCAGAAGGCAGAGCCCGAGGCTGGGGCTGGGGACAGGCCGGCGTGTCCAGGAGAGTGCTGGAGAGCATCGCCGCTGGGCAGCAGCAGGTGGAGGGCACGGTTCAGAGGTGCACGTGCCCGGGCTGTGTGGCTCAGACTCAGTTTACCCTCCTGAGGTGCAGGCAGCCAGGCCTCTGGTGACGGCACCCTGAGGAGTGGGCAGGTCCCTGGTAGCAGCCTGCGGCCGCTTCCTCCCAGTCCAGGACCAGTGGGTACTGTGGCTGCCGGTTACTGCCGAGGATGGATTGCTGTGGTCCATTCTGAAGCCACCTGCAGCCCCAGCCTTCCACTCTGTCCTGAGTGTCCACCCCCTCACCCTCCAGGAGACGCAGGTCAGCCGGGGGAGCCGAGGCAGGGACGCCTAAGGCCCTGCAGCCTGGCCAGCTCCAGCATGCCAGGGACACACCTGCTCCCACCGCAGGCCTGGCCCTCGACCGCCAGCGACGCCAGGCTCCAGCTCCGCCCCAGGTTCCTCTTCCCTCCTCCTGACGGCCTCGCCAGCCGCTCCCTGGACTCCACCTGCCAGGCTTCAACCCGGGCTCCCGTCTCTGCATCCCCCCCCCCCGCCCCCGCCTTCCCCTGGCCCTCCGCCATCCACACCTGATGCCATTCCGGCCGTCACCCTGACCCGTGTCCCTAATCCAGCTGGACCATCTGTGTCCCTGGGGACCCTGCCCTGGAGGGGAGCCGCTGGCCCTGATTCGCTGCAGACATGGGGGCCTCTCCCTTCTCCTCCACCCCTCCCCGGAGCTGTCTCCTTGGCTAACCTGCAGTGAGATACTAGATACATCCTAAGTGCCACGGAGTGCTGATGGGGTGGTATTGATTACGTAGACGATACCCTCCAGGACACATCCTAAGTGCCACGGAGTGCTGATGGGGTGGTATTGATTACGTAGATCCCTGGGAGGAGTGCAGACACGGTCACAATACAAATCAGCTGATCCGTGAACAGCATGGACATCTTTCCATGCCTTGTATTTTCTTAAATTTCTTCCAACAATACTTTGTTATTTTTAACATAGGAGTGTCTTGTCTTCCTCAGCTGAATTCATTTCTTAGCACGTTATTTTTTGGGGGTGCTACTATAAAAGGGATTGTTTTCTTAATTTCCTTTTGTGGTTGGTCTTTTTACTGTATGGACATGCCACTGGTTTTTTGCATGTTGGTTTTGTATCTTGCAACTTTGCTACTGTGCATTAGTTCTAACATCTAACAGTGTTGGGGTGGAGATTTTAGGGGTTTCTCTGTGTAAGATCACGTCCTCTATAAGCAGACCATTTTCCCCTCTGGTTTTATTTTGTTGTGATGGGAAAGATCCTTGGCCCGACTGTAATCTTCTTCAATGTGCTAAGATTTGTTTTGCAGCTTGGGATGTGACCTCCCTGGAGAATGCTCCGTGGGCACTTGAGAAGAAGCTGTGGACTGTGGCACATGGTGGCGGTGCCAAGTTTTCACTTTAAGCCTGCGTGTGTCCTTGTGTGAAAGGGAGCGCACGGTAGACCGCATGCAGTGGGTCTTATTTTATTTTCCATCCAGCCCTCCTTTTTAGGCTGGGGAGTCTGGTCTGTTCACACACACAGCAGCTTCTGGCAGGGAAGGACTTGGGGTTGCCTCTGTCCATCTTGTCCTTCTGTCCTACCTGTTCTCTCTGCCGTCCTTGGTGTTTGCTAACTTTGCAGTGACCAGCTCTGACTCCGGTGGCATTTCTTGCTGTGTCCCTTCTCTGCATTTTTCTTCTGGGTCACCATGGAGACACATAAAACATAGACAGTGGTAACAATCTGTCTTAAACAGGTAACAACTTAACTTCCATGGCTGCTAAAACTGCTCCCTACCTGCCAGGGGCTTTAAGTTAGCGAGGTCACAGGTTGCAACTTTTTCTACTTTGTATCCAGCAGCACAGACATGCTTTTTGTATCTACTTTGTATGAAGAAGTAGCACAGCCATAATTTTTGAATCCATTTTGTATCTAGCAGCACAGACATGCTTTTTTATCTACTTTGTATGAAGAAGTAGCACAGCCATAATTTTTGAATCCATTTTGTATCTAGCAGCACAGCCATGCCTTGTGTATCTACTTTGTATTCAGCAGTACAACCATGCTTTTTGTAGTTTTGTATCTACTTTGTATCCAGCAGCACAGCCCTGCCTCGTGTATCTACTTTGTATCCAGCAGTACGGCCATACTTTTGCCTCCACGGCTTTGGGCCTATGCTGGTTCATCTGGGGCACCCGGGGCGCAGGGCTGGGGCTCCCTGGTCTGCCCTCTTATTCTCTTCTGGGGTTTTAACTCTTGGTCGGGGTTTCCTCATGTGCCAGCCCCCTAGGACTGGGACCCCCGTCCTGCACCTGAGCACCCCCAGGAGGTGTCTGAGCAGTCACTGTCAGGCATGATGGCGCTGTCCTCAGGAGGCCAGCGGTCAGGGTGCTCAGCAGGGGCCTGGTGTGTGGCTGCACGGCTCCCGCACCAACACCCTATCCACTTCGAGGTGACAGGGGCTCGCTGTGCCCGGGCCTCTGGCCGGAGCCTGGTGGCTCCTGCTGGGCACCTGCCTCCTCCTGGCGCCTGCGCTGTGCGCACCTGCCGGGCACAGGTGCCCTCGTGAGCCTCCAGTGGCGGGCGGCGACCTCACCTTGATGATCTTTAACATCGGAAAATTCAACTGCTGCTGCTGCTCCAGGAGGCTTACAGAGCTACCAGGTCACCTGGCGTGACATTAAGTTATCAAGACTCGACCCCAGGAGATGAAATCGGGAGCGCAAGCGCCTCCTCCTAATTAAGAAACAGCCTCGGGCTCCTAACCCGCCCGGCTGCTGGGAGATCTAATATTCAACTCAAGATGTTTAATTTTACAGAAGTCAAAAGCTGTTTTCAGAGCTTGAGTTGTAACCCGTGCTCCTCGGCACCTGTGCACTGTTTAAACATTGATGAGATAACCTCGCTCGGCTCCTGCTCTTAGAACCGCGCCTGGCTGCGTAATCGTGCACCGGCCCCTGCGCCCAGGGAAGCTTCTGAGAGACGGAGCATCTGTCGGAAGCCTGGCCCGGGGGTCTCCACCTGGACATGCTGAGACCCCGAGTCTAGTGGGGCCGGACATGTATCAGTGATGTCACCCTCCGCTCTCCTAGGGACAGCGGGCAGTACAGAGAGGATACAGGAGGACGGCGGCCATTCATTCACTCATTGGTCTCTGCACATCTTCATTCTCCCATTCAACAGGTGTTTGCTGGGCCTCTGCTTTCTTCTAGGCATTGGAACTCTATGTGCATGAAAATATCACAGAGCCAAGCAGGTACTGGGAAGAGCAGGAGCTTCCAGGAGAGCTCAGGTCCCCTGAATAGGGCTGGGAGGGCCTGGGCCACTGGCGGAAACACAGCGGACTGTGCTGATGATCAGCCGGCCCTTAGGAGACCAGAGGGCGGACAGGGTGCTTAGGGACAATGTCTGCCTGGCAAATGCTGACTTCTAACCTCCTGAAAGGGCTGCTGGAGCAGCTCCCATGGAGAAATGTATGATAATTATTTATTTAGAGGCTCTGCTTTTAGGCAGATGAGGGATGTCAGGAGCTGGAGTGTCTTTAGCTCACAGCCATGCTTCTGCTCCTGCGGCATGTTTGGGTTGGCGAGCCTCGATCCCCTTGCGCAGTGTGGACAAGGGAAGGTTGTGCACAGGCAATGACTAAGGAGCTTCCAGGAGGCAGAAACAGGCAGAGAGAAACCTTGATAGAAAAGTGGAGGACATTCTGAGTGAGCATGCAGAGAAAGAAGGCCAGAAGCATTTGAACTCAGTAAGAGACATCCCACCTCAGTGATAACCAGCGGGCGCTAGAGGCAGCCGGTCTGCGGCATTCTATTTACCCAGTCACGCCGACGTACTTGGAGGGCAGACACCAGCCCAGCTCCCTGGCGGCGGCTCCAAAGGCCCCGGGGAAAATGTCCCATGATGGGGACACAGCTTGCAGCTTCCTCGACAAGGAACCAGCACCTGCCATCGCATGTTCATTCCGACCCCTAAGCCTCGCACAGCACAAACGCCATCAACCAAGGCCTCTTGCAGGGAAACAGGGCGCGTATGTGAGTGAGCCTTCCCAGGCTGCCTGGCGAGGCGGCCCTTGGCACAGGGTCAGGGGACCCACTGCGACCCAGCTTTGCTAGGGGGATGTTCATGTCCCCTGCCCAGGGTCCCTGCTGAGGAAAGGCCAGGAGAGGGGGGGCAGCTGGCAGAGGGGACCTGAGCTCAGCGCGCCCAGGGTAAGAGAGCTGGCCACAGGAAGGGGTTAGAGGGGCGCGTCCAGAAATGTGAGATCATGGTCAAAACAGTCACAGGTGGGCCTGCCCTGCTCTCAGCCCTGCGGCGGTCTCCGTCTCCTCTCCCTGCGATGAGGAACTCCTGTGGTCACCATCACCGTCACAGTCTTCATCATCACCATCTTTTTCATTGTCGTCACCATCACCATCACCACCGCCATCATTGTTCCCGTCTCACAGCTGAGGAAGCAAGTCTCCCGGAGTGCACTGACCTCTTGTCCATCTGATGAGAGACTAAATGACCAGGACAGACGGTCAACTCCAGAACCCACAACTCCCTCTTCCCTCCTGAGTCCTGCGCTAGATTCGGGGTGCTGACCCCGGCGCACGGGGTGTCACTCGCCACGGGACGGGAGGGGCAGGGGACTCATCTCTGTCCAGGCGTGACCGGGAAGTGGCTCCATGGTCTCCTCTAGAAGTGCCCCGGCTGGAAACGGTCCCTCAGCCACCTGAGGTCGGAGGTCACGAAGGCGTTGGGGTGTGCAGCCTGCGCTGGGAAGCCATGCGCCCGGGCCCCTCGGGGTTCTTATCACAGAGGTGGCCCAGGCGGAGGCAGGGCCTGGGAGGCTGCATTCCTAGCAAGCTCCTGGTGCTGCTGGCCCAGGGACCCGTCTGAGGAGAGAAGCTTCAGGACGCCAACAGCCCTGCTTCCTTCACTGTGAGAGTCCTGCCCGGGGCCAGGGAGGTCCACATTCCCTCTCATCACTCCTCATGGCCCCGGGTCCTCTCTGCAGAGCCCTCCGTCTCACCACCAAGGACAGACCTGCGCGGTTTCCCAGCTGGTCACTGCAGCGCTTCTGGCAGTGGCTGATCCCAGGACACGTCAGCGAGCCACCTGATGCCGTGTCTGTTTTCCCAGAACGGAGGCGAGGCACGTCATGAAAGCACAGAGCCGGCTAGAAGAGGGGTGCTGCCTGCCGTCGATAGCAAACACCCCTCGTGCATCACTAAGCCGCACATTACAATTTCAAATGTGTGCAGGAACTGAGAGCCTGTAATCCTCCTGTTTCAGGCAGCTTTTCTGTCGCCATGACCAAGGAACCCGACAGCACAACTTGGAGGGGGAAGGTTCACTGGGGCTCCTGGTTCAGGGGTGTCCGAGGTTCGGGTCCACGGAGGGCTGGCTCCACAGGAGACACTGTGGGGGGGGGCACGTGGTGGAGAAGAGCCCCCCTCATGTCAGTCAGGGCGGCCAGGAAGCAGAGAGGGACAGGAAGCCACCAGGGACAGAGAGTTACCGAGGTCACTCCTCCAACCCTGTCTCTGTCAGCCATGTCCTGCTGCCTCTGTTACCTCCCCGCTAGTCCACTCCCATTACCAGCCCCTCAGTGGCTCTACCCACTGACGACATCAGAGCTGTGATCTACGTGCCCCCGAGTGTCGTCACGCTGGGGACATGCTGCAACACATGAGCCTTTGGGGAGACCTTCCAAACCCAAACTCTTAACACCCCAACCCCCATGTGTCTCCTTGTCCCCAACTTCTGTGGAGACTGTATCTGAGTCCCAGGAAAGGGCCTGAGAAGACGCCGGGTGTCACAGTGAGGGGAGAGGACCCTTGGGACACCCTGAACGGGGCAGTGTGTATCTTTGGTGCACAGGTGGTAAGGGGAGGGCCGGCCCCACAGTGCATGAAGCTCCAGCACCTGTGGGCAGGATGCTTCTCTTAGGGGGCCCAGGAGCAGGGTTCCAAGGCCTCAGCCTCACCACCCCACACCCACGCTGCCAGCCAAACGTCAGCTCATCCCTAGAGAAGGGGTAGAGCCACCGCAGCCCTAATTGCGCTGGAGCCTGAGTGTTCAGCAACCACTGGGGTCTCAGGTTGCTGCCCTGCAGGTGCTCCATGGCCCAGCCAACCAAGGGAAGGGGGGTCTCTCCTGGAACTCCACCGTGCACTCTGTGGTCATGGCCTCGCAGGGTGGATGGATTCTGATCTCATCCCATTTCAGTGCTGTGAACTGGGCAGCTCCTTCGGTGCCTGACCTACACCTCTTTGTCCCAGGCAAAGGTCTAGCCAGGAACCTCCAGGGGCTTCTGAGCCTGGCCAGGTGGACGTCTCTACCTAGATTCTGCCGTTGTAGACATCAACTCCATTTATTCCCTCCAAGTTCCTTCTGTTTCAGTCACACCACAGTGGATATTCCAACCCTTCCTTCCCTTTGCCCATGAGTGAGCTTCTCTATAAGGGGCTGGGGGGTTCTAGAAGTGGACTTGGTAAGCCACAGGGGAACCTGGTGTTTGTTCTGATTTGTGTGTATTTCTCTCAAGAAAAGGCCTGCAGCCTCAGGGGCTCACATTTTGTGCAGAATTGTCTCCACACCCCTTTGCTAACACTGGCCATTATTATTCTCCATTTTGTCAATCAGATGCATGAGAAACTGCACCTGTCTTGACGTGCTTTTCCTTCATCCCACCGAGTTGAGCATTTTTCACACGCCTGTTGGCTATTTGCAGTCTTTCTCCTGTGAATTGTTTGTTTATACCCTTGGCTGGAATTTCTGTTGAGCTGTTTATCTTTCTCATTTGATCACACGAGGGTGTTTACATACTCTGGATGGAAATCTTTTGTTATATATTGTGTAAATGTTTTCTCCAACTCCTTTCTAGTTTCTCAGCAGTATCTTTAGTCCTTTAGAGATATTAAGTTTTGACATAGCTTGTGTCTTCCTTATTTCAGCCTTTGGTGGCTTTTTCTTTCTTTCTTTCTTTTTTGGTCTTGTTTAAAGTACTGTGTGTCTTCAAGCTGGGTTCTCTCTCTCTCTTTCTTTTCTTTTCTCCTCTCCTCTCTTCTTCCCCTTCTCCTCCTCTTTCTTCTTCTTCTTCTTCTCCTCCTCCTTCTTCTTCCCCTTCGCCTTCTCCTCCTCCTCCTTCTTCTTCTCCTCCTCCTCCTCCTCCTCCTCCTCCTCCTCCTTCTCCTCCTTCTCCTCCTCTCTTTCTCCTCCCCCCTCCTAGTCTCCATGATGTGAGGAGCACAGCCCATGTGCCCTCCCTCTCTCTACCTCCTGCTGCCCTGACCGAAGATTCGAGGTCTCTGGCCTCACATGGACGGAACCAGAAACCGTAAGAAAATAAATCTTTCCTCCAAGTGACGTGGTCAGGTCTTTAGATTATAGCTGCAAGAGTGCTGACAGATACACATGCCAAGTTCTTGCTGCTATTGTAAGTGGATCCTTACTTGTGGTGTTAAATCTTCTAATTGGTTGCTTCCAATTAACTGTGGCAGATGGTGTTTGGAATCACACCTGGAGTAGACTCCCAGCCCTGTCACCTGTGGGCAAGGCAGCTTGGCACGGTTTCTCTCTGACCTTCCCTGTCCTCCCTGTACAATGCAGATGGTGCCTGTGGGGTCATGATGTTCTCAGAACCAACAGGGCATCGTGTGTGGGATCCTGGGATGGGGTCCATGGGGGGCTCAACGCAGGCTCCTGCACACAGAAGGTGTCCATCAGTCAGTGTCCCTAGAACAGCGAAACACACTCCATCCCCTTCCGGAACTGCCAGGGAAGACCCACTTCAGAGGAGGAGGGGAAGGAGAGTGAGAGGAGGGTCAGCGCAGTGAGAGGCAGAGACGGTGCAGGGAGGGTGGCTGGGAGGCCACCTCCATGGAGCCCCCTGCCGTCCCCAACACGTGGCACAGCCTGACCTGAACGACTTGGCCCACGTCATGGATCCCTCGACCTCTAGATCACTGCTCCTGTCCCTGGGGCTGTCTCACAGGTGTGCCCTACAGGTGTGTGACCTCTGTTTGCCCTGGTGGAGGCCAGGCACTTTATCAGAGGAAGGGGAGGGGAGAGAAGAAAACGTTGGCTCCCAAATCGGAAGCAGAAAAGTATCCCTGAAGGCAGCAGAAGTCCGCCTCCCAGAAGGTGCTAGACCATCTCCCCAGCGGCTCCCAGCTGCACATTTGGCACCGGCGAGCTGGTCCTGGTCCACCTCCGGCTGTCTCTGGCTGAACCCGTGTGTACATGCATATTTATGGTCTATTTATTTACATTCGTTTCATGAGCCAACTGCCATCTCTGTTAATTAGAGAGCTAGGCCTGGTTTGAGCATTAGACTCATTTTGTTTTGGCTACCGTTGAAAACAAAGACCACCTAAAGTGCCCCTCGATAGTTAGCCTGCAGGGACTCGTGTGTGGCAACCACACTGAAATCCAATCCCGGCGACCACCCGACTCGGCAGGAGGGAGGAGAGGAGGACGCCCTGACTCTCTGTGGCCTCACCTTTTGGAAAGAAGGCAGCATCATTCCTGAACATCCAGGGCCTGGTGGGGCCTGCGGGGGGCCGGAGGACTAAGGGCTGCTGCGTGGCCAGGTTCCTCCCTGAGTCCCTGGGACTCACCTTTAAGGAGCACTTCCTGTCTCGGAGCACCTAGCTCTACCTGCTCCATGGCAGGGAAGTGCAAGGAACCTCAGAAGTGAGTGTGTTCCCTAACACTAATAGCCACATTTCCTGCATAATTACCATGTGCCGGGCACCGTGTATCGTCTTGTGTTCTGGTACATTACCTCATTGTTCCTCTGGCGATTTTCTGAAAACTGTACTGTTTTACCTTCAGGAAACCTGAAGGGGAGGGTCTCCTCATCCCAGGAAAAATGGGCGGGCATTGGCTTCAGGTCTGGGTGCACTGGGGGTACAGGGCACGGACCACCCTGCTTTCTGTCCATCTCTGGGCTCTGCTTCCTCCAGGCTGACTAGACTCTGGGTGCTGGTCCTACCTCTATGACACCTCAGACTATACTCTGTGAGAACCTGCAGAGAAGTTCACTTAAAGTCTCCTGTATCTGATTGGCCCACCTCAGGCCACACCCCATGAGAGCCTCTCCCTAAAGTCTTCCAGAACCTGATTGGCCAACCTCAGGCCACACCCAGTGGGAAAGGCCAGAGCATCACACTAAAGTCTCCCTGCATCTGATTGGCCCACCTCAGGCCACACCCCCCGAGAGCCTCTCCCTAAAGTCTCCCAGAATCTGATTGGCCAACCTCAGGCTACACCCAGTGGGAAAGGCCAGAGCCTCTCACCTATTATCTCCCTGCATCTAATTGGTCCCGGTAGAATCCCACGCTAGGGGCTTGAGCTATGAATGTTCCAGGGGAGGGGCAGTATGCTGATTGGCCATGACCTGGTCATGTGATCTTCCCTGGATGCTGGTAGATTCTCCAGTGAGCTTTACAGGCACTGGGGGTAAAGAGCTGCTCAGAGGTGCCTTCCCAATGGCCAGTTCTCCTTTTCTGGAGGAGGGGCACAGTCGAGTAGGAGGACCCCTCCGCGGGACCACTGGGCTGTTGGAGGCAGCTGCGCAGGGATTTGGACACAACAAGTCCTAGGGGCCATCAGGAGCATGGGGGACACTCCCCAAGGGCCTCCTCTTCTTACCAGAGCCTGAGAAGGAGCCTGGGGCATCGAGGAGCTGCAGACAGGGCTGTAAATGCGTCCCCAGATGATGAAGTGGAAAGCAGAGTCATAAAGTCTCCAGGAACACACATCGTATTGCAATTAAAGTGATGTCCTTTCCATCTCAAGGGTAAGACATAGCAGAACCAGTGGGGAGTAGTCATCTTTTACAATAAGTGTCAACTGACTATTAAAAATTAATTCACCTCGAGTAACACTGTCAGCTCCTGGGGACACATTTAAATCACCTCTGTGCCTGTAAAAATCAGCTGCTCCAGAAGTCCAGCCCGGATCACTGGAGGACGGATGCTGGCCTTTATGTCTGAAGCTGTCTGAGGCTGCTGGGCTGTTGGCACAGGAAGACAGACAGACAGACAGACAGACAGACGCAGGGCTCTTGCCTCTCTGCCCACCACAGCCCTCTCCTCATGCACACACAAGTGGGGCTTGGTGTTGGCTCCTTCAGACCAATGCCTGAGGGGAGAGGGACAAGAAGAGGGCCTGGGGCAGTGGTTCCAGAACAGAGCCTCAGTTGGACTCCCTGTCCTCCTGCCTCATCCTCATTGGTCCATGGCTCCATCGTGATTGGGCCACAATCTGATTAGCCCATTCTCTGTCCTGATTGGCCTATGCTGTATCCTGATTGGCCCGTGCTGTATTCCGCTTGGCTCATGCTCTTTTCTGATTGGTCAGAATCATGTTTTTGCCGGTTCAGCGCCCTCTCCAGAGTGTTAATGCCAATTGGAACATCGTATAGGGCCTGAAAGGAGCTGGGGATCCTCCTACCCCCTCACCTCTTTGGCCCTGGGGTGTGGACACCCAGGCAGCCCTCAGAGGGTGGTGACCGCCGTCCTGCACAGGGAGGAGCTTCAGCAGTCCTGCCCCTCTTCCCATCACATGCTGCCCCACCCCTCACCTGCAGGGGGCGATCCCGAGCCAGCCTCGCCCTCCGTGCAGACAGGTCAGAGAGTCTCTTTCCCCAGGGGAAGAGCCAGCCTGTCTGTCTTCCAACAGAGATTCCTAGCTCACACAGGGATAAGCCACTTTCTATCGATTTCAATTTGCATCTTAAACAAACTAAGTAGCTCTGCAGAGAAAGCAAAAGTTCATTAGTGTTGTGAAATGCCATTTTCATCAGTTCCTGGCAGTGAAGTCCAATTAGAGCTCCCCAGGGAGCCGGGGAGCCGTGCAGACCCCCAAGCTGTCAGCTGGGGCGCAGGCCTGGGAGAGAAGGGAGCAGGGAGCAGCCGCTGGGCCCCACTGCCTGGGGAAGGAGGGACCGCGGTTTCCAACTCACAACCCTCCAGGCCCCACCTTGGCCAAGCCAGGGGCAAGCGGCCCTGAGTAGTGGCAAGTCTTAAGCCTGGAGGAGCTGGGAACCCCCAGGAGCAGAGAAAATGCCCGCATGGAATGCCACCCCATCAGTGTGGGTAGCACTGACCGTCAGCCTTCCGAAGCACAGAGACCGCCCCCTGGACCCAGACATAGCGCCCGCAGGTGCCCACACACAGAGAACCGTGAAGCCCACCCACCGTCTCCAGCGGCCATGGTTTCTCATTCCTGTGACAAATACATGTTGATTGGAGATGCTATCTGTATTATCTATGAAATGTGAAACACATTTGTCTCCCAAGCAATTCAAGGGAGAGAAGACAGTCTTTTCAAAACCAGCACCTTGGCAATTGGACGTCTATAGACAAAGACCTTTTGCAAAAATTGCCTCAAAATGCACTGAGAATGTACTGTAACATCACAGCTTTGGAGAGAGAGAGAGAGAGAGAGAGAGAGAGAGGAAAACTGGTGACCTCGGGATAGGCAGTGCGGAACACACGATCCATGGAAGAGAAAATTGATGGATTTCATCAGTCACAATCGTTTCTCTGCAAAAGACGCTATTCAGAAAGTGATAAGACCAGCTGCAGACTGGAAAAAGATATTTACAACTCGTCTATCTGCTAAGGGAGTTGTATTCAGAGCGTATAAATACCCTTAAAGCTCAATAGGAAGCAAACAAAGAACTCGATCTTTTAAAACTGGCAAAAGTTTCACATAGACATTTTTTACCAAAGGAAACATACAAGTTGTAAATAAGCGCATAAAAAAGGCTTGCCCTCATGAACCATGAGGAAAACATCAAAGCCACAATGAGACGCCAGGGCACACCTGTTAGTAAGGCTGAACGTGTTTTTTTTTTTTTTATCTATCTATTTATATTTTTCTTTGTAGAAATGAGCTTTATTTCCAATGCTATTGAGTTAAAAAAAAAAAACCCTGCATATTTCCTTTTTTATTACTCTAGATTTTCCTATGAGTCAGGATTTCAAGAACCAAAACAAATCAAACAGCTTTGGGATTTGAGATGCCTGTCTGCCTTCCTTCCTTCCTTCCTTCCTTCCTCCTTCTTTCTCTCATTCACTCATTTGTTCTTTCTTTTCGTAGTACTGGGGATTGAACTCAGGATTATTCTACCTCTGAGCTACACTCCTAGCCCTATTTTTAAATTTTTATAAACAGGGTCTTGCTAAATTGCTAAAGCTAGCTTTTGAACCTGCAATCTTCCTGTCTCAGCCTCCCAAGTACTGGGATTACAAGCGTGTGTCACCATGGCCAGCTGTGGTGTTTCTTTTTAGCAAGGAAACCAAGACTTCCTTTCAAAGAAGCTTCTGTACCAAATGCTACATTTCCTAGATTAAGATATTTTTCTTTACTCCCTCCCTCCCTTCCTTCCTTCCTTAGGATTGAACTCCGGGGCATTCTACCTCTGAGCTACACCCTCAGCCCTATTTTATTTTTGAAACAGAGTCTCACTAGGTTGCTGAGAGTCTCCCTACTTGCTGAGGCTGTCCTCAAACCTGTGATCCTCCCGTCTCAGCCTCCCAAGTACTGGGATTACAAGCATGTGTCACCACACCTGGCTTAGACTCTTGTTTTTCAGCCTTAAAGTCAAGTGCTGGGGCAAGGTGGGTGGCATGGAGTAGGTAGTGGCATGAAGGACCGTGAGCCAGGCGTGGTGCTGCATGTTTGTAATCCCAGTACTTGGGAGGCTGAGACAGAAAGATTGCCAACCAGCTTCAGCAACTTGGTGAGACTCTGGGCAACCTAGCAAGACCCTGTTTCCAAATGAAAAGTAAAAAGGGCTGGGGTGTAGCTTGGAGGTAGAATGCCGTGGGTTCGATCCCCAGTACAAAATAATAAAATAAAATAAAGGACCACCAAAAAGAAGAAGAAGAAAAAAGTAGGCTCAGAAACTCAAGCTTTCAGAATGCGGTGCCAGTGTCACAAATGATAAAATCAACTCTCAGTCACGCCGCTGTACAAGTGGCCCCCAAGTCACTTCATTTAATAAGGGAAGTGAAATGGTCTCCTAACAACCAGTCTGCCACTGCCAACAACCCCCACTCTTCCTGCGTAGAACTGAGTCAGCCTTCACCCGGACCCGTGTCATCCGTCTCACTAACAGTGTAGCATCTAGACAGCAAGGTGACTGTCCCTGTGCCAGGTGACTCACCCCTTAAAGTCAGCAGCACCACGCGGCCAAGCAGACCCTGCTGCTGGGATGGGGAATTTGAAGTGAGGGCCCCAGAACCTGTGCCAGGCTCCGTGGGCAATACCGAACTCACTAGCTCATTATAAACACTGGCCAAAGAGGCTGCTTCAAACTTAGAAGCCAATCCTTCCGCGCAGATCCCAGGATTAAAATGATTTTTAAAAAATTCCTGTCTGATTCTATCCAGAAGGTTGGCTGTTAAAAATCAGCCAAGACATATCCACCAGCAGGTGTCACGGGAAAGTGTGGCAGAGAGGGATTCTACTGCGATGGGGTGATCTAGACTTGCTCTTTCATCGATGCGGGTAGCCGTCAGCATTCTTTGCAGCCATACTCTAAAGACATGGCCACATAACTTAGAGGAAAGGAGATTGATTTTCTTACGGTTTCGGGCTCAGTTCATGCCAGCCCGGGGACCATGGATGTCAGGGCATGGCGGCGGGGGGTGGAGGGAGGGAGAGGGCATGGGTTGCGCTCCCCGGAAGCAAGAGAGAGATCAGGAGGAGGAAGAACTATACATTATCCCCAAGGCCGCACTCCCAGGGACCCACCTCCAGCCACCATCCTACCAGCCTACCAGGTACCACCCAGCTAAACCTTTACAATGGATTTTTTTTTTGGTACTGGGGATTGAACTCAAGGGCGTTCTACCTCCAAGCTATACCCCCAGCCCTGTTTTTTATTCTTTATTTTGAAACAGGGTCTCACTAAGTTGCGGAGTGCCTCACTAAGTAGCTGAGGCTGGCTGCGAACCCAGATCCTCCGGTCTCAGCCTCCTGAATGCTGGAATTACAAGCGTGCGCCACCACGCCCAGCTATTACAATGGATTTACCCACTTCTGGGATTACAAACCTCATGACTCCATTATACCAACCCTGAATATTAATAAATGAGCTCTTTGGGGCACTTTATATCTAACTCTAATAGTGGGGAAGGCGGTTTTTATTAAGTCTCTCATGGGAACCCTCTTGAAACCTCCTAAGTAGACAAGGTTCCAATCCGAAGACCAATTTGAAAGTGTCTATGAAAACAGTGATGGGACTGGGGAGCCGGGCACATTTTTTTTTTTTTTTTTTTGCGGTACTGGGGATTGAACTCAGGGGCATTCTACCTCCGAGCTACACCCCCAGCCCTATTTTTTTTTATTCTTTATTTTGAAACCGAGTCTCACTAAGTTGCGGAGTGCCTCACTAGCTGAGGCTGGCCGGGAACCCGGATCCTCTGGTCTCAGCCTCCCGAATGCTGGGATTACAAGTGCGCGCCACCACGCCCGGCTAGCCGGGCACATTTTGGTGAATATTTTTTCCACTTACCGTGACCTTGGCTTTCTTGGGCAGGTCCTTGATTTTTCTGGTCAGAGAGAATAAGTCACCAGGAATGGAGCAATGGAGACTTGGCGCCTAGGGAAGCGGGCTCCAGATGCCGATCGAGGTTCAGGAGGCAAGTGGCTCGAATCCGCAGCACCCCTGAGGATGTTCCACGGGGCCTCGAGGCTCCTGCAGTGTCTGAGGCTCAGTAGGAACTCCTGGGAGCTGCCGCCTGTTCGCGGCTCCCTGGCCTCCTCCCCAAAGCCCTGCTTGCCCTTCTTTGTCAGTTTAAAGCTGAGCACGGCCCCAGGGCCCATCTGAGCATCAGCATGTCTCCGGGTCATCTTGACGGCAGCAGCTTCCGTCGGAACCGGAAATGGAAGGCCCAGGAAGGGACAGGCTACAATGTTTTAATAGGAAAAAAGAAAAAGAAAAAGAAAAATGGAGGGTTGTAAACAGCAGGTGTTTTTAATGATTCAGAGTAGCAGACTATCTCCAGGCTATACCTCCAACCCTTTAAAAACATTTTTTTTTTTAAATTTTGAAACAGGGTCTCCCTAGGTTGCTGAGAGTCTTGCTAAGTTACCGAGGCTGTCCTCAAACCTGAGCTCCTCCTGTCTCAGCCTCCCAAGTGCTGGGATCCTAGGCATTTGCCACTGCAGCTGGCTTACAGCAGATCCCCTGAAACGTCCCTCAGCCGGTGCCTGGGTGAGGAGCCTGGCCCTCCGTGCTGTGATGCGCAGCAGTGGGCAGGGCAGGTGCAGGGGATAGCAGGTGCCTCTCCAGTGAGTCACGGCAAGGAAAGGGGGCCGGAGCCCGAGGCGCCATGCTGCAGGATCCCTGTCCCCGGGTTCCCGGTCATCAGGACAGGGGCAGTGTACAGGCCTCAGGGCTGAGGCCGGTGTGAGCGCTAGACCAATGCGAGGAATTCAGGTCTACGGGACAGTTCCAAATGTGGTGCCTACAAGCCTGTGTGCGCCCGAGACGCCCGCAGAACTGCACAACCACCAGAGGGCGTAAATTAGAAGATGAAGGTGGAATGCATTTCCCCTTCAGCCAGGTAGCGCGCTAGGGGTGATTCCCCCAGGTGCTGCCTCGTGTGTATCTTCCAAGATTTCCACACATGGACGAGCAGGGGCAGGCAAACGAGTTGGAATGTCAAGACCACAGAACTGGCCATTCATGGGGTTAAGGGCAGGGCTGGTCCCTCTTTGCTGATAGGAAACACTTTCCAAAATGCGTTGCTATAGGGAAAAAGCACGATATGGAAAAGTATACGCCCTATCTCAACCTTTGCATGAGAATAAGGGACACAGCTATGTTCTTCCCGTGTACCTACACAGAATTCTCTGGAAGATGATGCAGATGTAGCTGGGGAGGGAAGAGGAGGCAGAGGGACAGTGTGGCGGGACCCGCAGGTCAGCAGGTGCCCTGTGAGCTGTGGGCACTTGCTTTGTCTGTCCACAAGTCAGAAAATGACTCCACACTGACCTTCTTCAGCCCGGAGCTCTGGGGCTGAGAGTGGTGGCACACATCTGTAATCTCAGTACCTGGGAGGCTGAGACAGGAGGGTCTCAGGTACTTAACGAGACCCTGTTAAGGATAATAATAAAAAAAATTATAAGGGCCAGGGGTACAGCTTAAAGAATGTTCCTGGGTTCAATCCCCAGTACACAGTGTGTGTGTGTATATATATGAATATAGAGTTTGTATTCTGCAAGGTATATCATGTAAAATACATAATATATAGCTTATAACCAAAATGCGGTGTGTTTGAAAACATAAGCATACTTATGTTTAGAATGTTTGTTATTTTGATAAATTGCTACTAACAATGCAATAACTCAATTCAGAAGAGTATTTTGGAGCTTCTTAGACATGAAGATTATACTGTTAACTTTGATTTCAATCATATACAGTGGGGAGAGAGAGAGAGGGAGGGAGAAGGGAAGGGAGAGAGAGAAAGAGAGAGATTGTTTAAAACAGAACAATCAGGAGCATAATTTCAAGTATCTAAGCACTTCCTGGGAGAAATGGGACTCGGTGAGAAGGTGAGTTTGGGAAAAGGACGTCTGTGAATTCTCCTGCCATAGTTTTTTTTTTTTTTTTTGCGGTCTACCTTTGAGCTACACCTCCAGCCTTATTTTTTATTCTTTATTTTGAAACTGGGTCTCACTAAGTTGCGGAGGGCCTCACTAGGTAGCGGAGGCTGGCCACGAACCCGGATCCTCTGGTCTCAGCCTCCCAAATGCTGGGATTACAAGCGTGTGCCACCACGCCCAGCTTCTGCCATAGTTTTAAGCAGAGGACTAGGCAGAGGACAGGGAGGAGGAGGGCGGGTTGGTGTCAGTACCTCAGTGGACACGTTGAAACAGAGAGATGCCACAATTCTGCTTTAAAATGTCAATATTTACAACTCAGGAGGACTTGTATCAGTGCAAGCAGGGATCTAGATTTGAAATAAAAACATTAAATGTCAGCTGCCATGGATAGGGCCCCTGTGTGTCCTTGCAACCGAA
Organism: Graphiurus murinus; assembly: GCA_004027655.1. Classification (NCBI taxonomy): domain Eukaryota; kingdom Metazoa; phylum Chordata; class Mammalia; order Rodentia; family Gliridae; genus Graphiurus; species Graphiurus murinus. The sequence goes on along the minus strand of PVLC010004625.1, from coordinate 62,406 downwards.
CACAATTTCACATCCTACAGTAGGGCAAGGAAACCGAGCGAGGTTTGATTTTCCTGTGAGCACTACACTTTTTGGAAACCCCAAACAAATCCGCTTCCCATTTTTTTCTGGTCCCTGAGGGCTTCCCTACCCTGTCTCTTGGGGAACCTTCCGCTGCATGTTAAGTATCTGGTTAAGTATTTGGCCTTTTCGGGAAGGGGATGGGAAGACACGGTGAGCCGTGGAAACGGGAACATGGTCTTTGTCCATGGGGTCATTTCCTGGGATGTTTTTGAGGTGCCGGGGCGCAGTGACGCTCAGCCCCCGCCTCCATCACAGAAACCGAGGCTCGGAGCTGCCCAGAACAGCGGCAGGCCAGCCCTCCTCGGGTTTCTGGAGTCAGAGAGAATGGACAGAAGGCTTCACGGTCTGCTCAGCCCCTTTCACTCCCGAAGCAGCGTCCATGTTGGCGCGGAGGAAATAAACCTACTTCGTCTTCCAGAGATCGGGTGAAACCGGCCTTATCTCTGGTCTCCCTGACACACTTAACAACTTCCATCCGATTAATTACCAGGACGAGACACGCCATTGGAAAAACGTCTTGGATTCCAAGTCTCTCATTTGCTCTGAGTACAGTTTAACTCTTTTTTTCCCCCTCCAGAATTAGCAACCCCGCGGACACCCCTCAGCGTCGGCCTGTAAATGGCTAATTGCGGCTGTGTCTCATTAAGTAGCAAGACGCCCGAGTCTGTGTCTCTTCTCGGGCTCCCGGGGAGAGGTGCAGTCACTCAGCAAACCAGGGTGAGCGGCAGGCAGCGGGTGGTGTGTCCGCCTCCTCGCCGCCGGGTGGAAGCGGGTGTGCCCGGCTCTCCTCCCCGGTGGCACCTCGGGGCGCTCCATGAGCCCGGCTTTCTGGCTCTAACCTTCCTCTGGAACTGGGGGCTTCCTGGCACTGGGAGGGGGCAGCCCCGATTGACTCCCGCTCCAGGGACTTACAAACCCCAGTGGGGGCTCCTGGGAATCCCTGGGGGACCCTGGGTAACCTCAGCACCCTTCTCTCTGCCTCTGTGTCCCCCGTGGGGCCGACCTGCCCGAGTCCTGAGAGTCATGTGGCTCCGACCCTTGAGGACCGGAACATTCTATCCCCACCGCCAGAATTGTTGGTTCAGGGCTGGGCCGTTTGCTGGGCCTGCTAGGGGAAGAGAAGCCGCCTCTCTGAACTAAACCTGGAAGAGGTGTGGCCGGCGTGGGCCACGGACAGAGGACACCCAAACTGATGTCTGAAGGTCAGGCCCTGGGCCCAGGGTTTGAGCTGCAGGGTCGAGCTGAGCCTGAAGCTGGCTTTGTCACTGCATGCCGCTCTGTGCCTGAGCTGGTTTGGGGGTTCTGTCCCCCTACTTAGTCCTGATGACTAGGAGCAGCCTGCAGCTCTCTGCAGAGGAATGTGGAGTGGGGACCCAGGTGTCCAGGCACAGCAGCCTGTGGTCACGCTGACTTCTGCTGGCTCCTTAGCCCACCAGCGTGCCGTCAGGCCCTTGCTCCCTGACGTGGGCCTGGCCCCCCAAAGACTCTGGGGGCTTGGGGTTCCTCTCTTGATGAATCATGAACTCAGCCCCACTGTCCTGGGCTGACCCCAGTGCCCCTGTGCCTGCTCTGCCCCTGGAGCCCAGGGAGAGGCCCTGCTGTGCCCAGCGTGGGTGGCTGCCGGTGGGGTACCTCCCCCCTCTGCCTCAGAGCCTCCCTGCACCAGGTCACAGGGGCGCAGGTGGGTGACGGGGGAGAGGCTGGAGCCTGGGCCCTATCCGAGGGTCTGGAGTCCATCCAGCCCCCTGTGACCCCCGGCGTCCCCCTCCTTCAGCCTGTGCCAGGACTTTGCAGGGCCGAGTCCCCCTCCCCACCTGAGCCCTGCCCAGTATAGCACTGACCCGGTGGATGAGGCTGCTGGAACCCCCCAGGGTCTCCGCGGTCCTCATGACCACACTGTGGGGGGCAGGGCTGCGGCCTCAGGGGCGCAGGGTGTGCAGGAACACCAGGTTCCTTCTGCCGTCCTGCACCTCAGCTGCGCAGCTCACAGGAGCCCAGAGCAGGGGCTCAGGGGCAGCGTGCGGGCCCCTCCTGAGGGGGCAGCAGGCACCAACCTGACCCTCTCCCTTCCCCTGTGGGGTACTTTACACCAGGCTTCCAGACCCTGGGGCTCAGCTCCAGGCAGAGAGCGCCGCCTGCAGGTCTGCGTAGCCACTGGGGTCTTCCTGCCTCCTCCCCAGGAAGGAGGACCCGGAGTCCTGGACACCGGTCACCATTTCCAAACCGCAGACGTCTTGCTTGGTGTGTGTGTGGGGCGGGCAGTCTTCCCTCCTCCCCCCTCTCTTCCTTCTGACTCAGACCAGCTGCTCCTGGGAGGAGCAAGGAGAATGCTTACCGCTGTCAAGAACCCTGGGTACTGGGTACTGGGTACTGGACGGCCCAGCACTGGGTGACAGCTCTGGACGTCATGCTCAGGGTGCTGGGAGCGGGTCTCAGTGCTCCCAAGGGCCAGTTGCTTATCCTTCTAATCCTGCCCCCTGCAGCTGCCGGGCTCACCTGCCACGGATTTCCCTCCCAGCTCCCGGCTGCACCTGGAGGGGATTTGAACTCAGGCCCCTGTGCTGCTCCAGGGCCCCGAGGTTCAACCGTGTCCCCAGGGCCCAGGAGCCTGGACTGGCACTTTCCAGGCTGAGTGGCGGTTGGACTGGGGCAGAGGCTGTGCTCCTGCACAGCCACGGGGAGCCACGGAAGGTTGTGGAGGAAGGAAGGTGCTTCTGCTCTAAGAGGAGCCTCTGCCATGGCCGCCCTCACAGCTGGGTCCTCCTGCACCCCCCCCCTGTGACCTTTGCTCTTAGTGAGGTCATAGCCGCAGAGGGGAGATGTCTCATGCTGCACACAGCCTCATTCACGGGCCCCAGCTGCCCGTGGGGCCAGAGGCTGGAGCTAGAAATAGACCCGAGGGGCCCTGTCCAGCTGTGCACAATGCAGCCGCCTTCTGGCCCTGGCCTCCCATCCTGCTGCCCTGGGTGGAAACCCAGTGGAGGGGGTGGGGGTGGGGCTGCAGCCGCACAAGGCTGCCTTGTGTGGCTCTCTGAGGGCCTTTCACAGCCGCCCCCTCCCTCCCGCCCTCCTGGTGGTCCAGCTGCAGCCCCTCCTCCCCCCTGACCCCGTCCCTTCACCTCGGCAGCACCCCCAGAAGATGGGCAGGAGCTCAGGCCCAGCCACGCCCCCCCCCAGCCACAGACAGGTGGCTGCTGCAGGAATTGTGTGGGCCCCCAGGTCACGTGGGGGACTTGGGCGACACCTGTGCGCACAGCTGCAGGTTGAACCCCGGGGTCCCTGGAGGATCGGGAGGCTTCTCGGATCCTGGAGTTGCAGATGTCCCTGCCCTGGCGCCACGGACACACCTGTGCACTGTCACCAGGTGCACACTGGGTGCCCATCGCAGGTCCACTCTTGAGAGCCACACTGGGAAGTGCTCAACTTAAGGGGGATGGGTGTGATCAGTCACACCAGGGTGCTGTCCTGCAGTGAGAGGGAGCAGCCTGGGGCGGGGCGCCCTCTTCCTTGGGGAAGCTCTGGCCTGGCCTCCCCTCCCCCGCGAGGGGCGGGGGCAGCAGAGTCCAGGCCCAGGAGGGTCTGACTGCCCTGGGCTGACCACGGGAGGAGGGCGTCAGATACTGCCCTGTGCAGCTGGGCCCACTTCCTCCTTCCAGGACAAAAGGGCCCTGTGTCCACTCCCCTGAGGACAGAGCCCCCTGCTGAGCAGAGCCTGGCTAGGCGGTGGCCCCAGGGAGGGGCGGGGTCACAGTGGTCAGCCCTGGCCTCCCCCCGTGCTAGCTTGGAACTTTTGCCGCCTTCTCAGCCAGCCTGTTCTGCCACTCTGGGACAGGGGTCTCTGGGCTGGAGACCGGCCTTAGGTCAGCCTCGGCCACAGGGACTCCAAGTGGGGAGGCAGCTGTTCCTTCGGGTTCTCACCTGCCTCTTGATGCCTCTGCTCACGGTTCCAGGGAAGGTACTGGGACCCCAGCTCCAGGGTGCACAAGCCATGCCTCCTAATCTGCATGTTCTATCCCAAGGCCCTGGAATTGGCTCAGGGGTGCTCACGTGACCTAAGATGCTCCAATCAGCATCTGTCCTGGCAGTTTCTCTGAAACCCTGGGAAGGAAGGGTCTTCCTCATGTGGCCGATCAGCGGGAGATGCCACGTCTCAGAGTCCTTTGTGGGAGACTTCCTCATCAAGACACTGTGCAGCGGGGACTTGAGGGTTCCAAAAATATTTAAACTTCTTTTAAAACTGGAAGAAGAAATGAGCTAAGCTATGTCAAAGGAAGTATTTATTAGATAACATTGGCCTTCTCATCTTCATACCAGTCTAAGAATAGTCGTAAGTCTTACTTTATGGAGGAAGGCGCTCTTGAAGGCAAACCTGCTCAGGACTCACAAGGCCACAGTGCAAGCTGTCCTTTCTGGCCGCTGCACAGGAACGCTGGCCTGGCTGTGAGCTGGCAGAGAGCAGAGCAGAGCAAGGGCCAGGGAGGGCCGACCCAGTGAAGGCAGCATCCCCCAAGCAAGGCTGTGTGTGCTGACGTGGGTCTGCCGTGGGTCCTCCCGGGCAGCGGAGGAGCTCAGGTCCTGAGGGTGAGCTCCACACTTGTGCAGGGGTTTGACCGCAGCTTCTTGTGGAGGAACAAGTGACTGTCAGGAAGAGGGGGGGTGGCTGCTCTGAGCAGAATGGACAGATGTGGAAAAACGCAGGGGCAGGGGAAGCACTTTTAAGCAGGAGTAAGCAAGGTGCATGGTGGTGCTTCCAGCACTCTGTGTGTGTGTGTGTGTATGTGTGTGTATGTATGCATGTATGTTTGTCTGTGTAGAGGCATGTGTGTGCATGTGTGTCTGTGTGCATGCACATTTCCTGGGGTTGAGTTAACTCTGTCTTGGGGGCAGGAGAGAGCAGGTAGGGCTGATTCGAACAGCACTTTATTCTTTGGCTCTGACGCGCCGAGTGCACCTGCTTAGCTTGCTTAGCTTGCAGCCCCAGCTCCTCTGGCACCGGGATCTCCCACCTGAGGCACAGCGGGTGCGGCACACCTGGTCTGCCCTGAGATGATGGGGGCCGAGGGCAGGTGAAGAGTCAGACCTCCACCAGCTCCCTGCGCACATCCTGCAGGCTCGCAGCTTCACTGCTGATGGGGAGCAGGAAGAAATGCAAATCTCCTTTCCTCCCGCCTGCAAACACCAGCGAAGCTTCCTGGAGATGCGTATTGTTTCTCATTCCTCTCTGACATCAATCCATGCGGGGAGGAAGCCTTAGGGGGTTCTAGAATAAAGAAATCACAGAGAAGCACCTCCTTGGATCCTCTCAGGGTTGTTAAGTGCAGAGTGAAGGGGAGGGGAAAGACTGGGTGGGTTTCAGGAGCTCAGGGCCTGGGGGAGGCAGAAAGGGAGGCCTTCATGTGCCCGCTGTCCTGGAATAGCTGGTGCTGCTGGAGGCTCTTCAGTGACCTGATCTCTCGGATTAGAAGCTTCTTGGAGAGCGTTGCTAAAAACGCAGGTTCCTGGACTCCATCCTAGACTCTTGGGTCAGAATACGGAGGGGGAAGGACCCAGGCATTTGCACCTCAGCACTGTGCACGGGGTCTGGACAGTCACTAAAGTGGGGAGCTGGACTCGAGGAAGAGCTGTGCGTGTGTGTGCAGTTCACCCATCTGGCCCCTCAGCAAAAGGCTCTGGCGTCTCGCCCATGTACGAGCACTGTCCAAGGTCCTTGGGACACAGCGGCGGTACAGCCGGATGGGCTGTGTTCCAGACAGGAGAGGGTGGTACCCCGTGGACCCCACAGCCATCAGAAGGGACTCAAGGGTGGAAAGAGAAGTGTGATGCAGGGTGAGGGCCAGCGTGGTTGGGCAGAGGAAAACTCCAGAGGCCTGTGGGCGGCGACTCTGAGAATCCAGTGGGATTCTTGGGACTTCCGGATTCCTTGGAGACTAGGTCCACACAGGTCCAGGCATGAGGTCCATGCAGATGCTCCTGTGTGAACCTCAGACATAAGGGTGACCCCTGTGGACAATGGTGGGGAGGAAGGGGCAGATAGGCGAGGGGTGCTGGTGCCTGGTGCCTGTGGCTGGACTTCTGCATCTCGGTAAACAGCATGAGGAGGGGCCTGATTCCATGAGAACACAGAATATGTCCTGGGAATGGAAGTCACTGGAGCAGGGGGGCAGGTCTACAGTAGCCAGAGTGACCTGCGTGGACTTTAGTATCCAAGAGTGACCGGCATGAACCTCAGTACCCAAGGAGGACCTGTGTGAATCTAGTACCTGAGGAGGACCTGTGTGAATCTAGTACCCGAGGAGGACTTGAGTTGACCTCAGTACCAGAGGATGCCTTGTGTGGACTGGGTACCAGAGGACAAATTTCAGCCCAGCACTTAGGTCTATAGCACTTAGGTCTGACATACCCCATGGATTTCTGGGTTCTCTGAGCCTGTTGGACTCCCCATCCTATGTGGGGAGGGCCTGGGGGCTGAGTGGCAGTTCCCCTTCAACAGTGACACAATGTCTGGGTCGTCAGGCACAGGGTCCCTCACCCCCATCCACAACGAGGAGGAGGGTAAATAGGACCTGCCCACAGGAAGCCAGTAAGCATGGGTGGGAGCTTTTGGCAAGAACCCCAATGAACCGTGTGCCCTTGTGTGTGTGGGCATGGAAGATCTATAGATGTAGACATTTAATTTCTAACATCATAGCCACGGGGCCTTGCCAAGGGAGTATCAGATCAGATCCCCAAATGAGCAATTAGAGGGATTGCTTTTTGAATGAAGAGCCTGTGGCAAAGTAATTTAATTAAGAGTATCATAAGTCAGGAGCCAGGCAGGAGGCAGGAGAGGAGAGGGCAGTTCTTCATGGTAGGGAGGGGACAGAAGGGACAGCAGCCCATGCTGTCAGCCACCAGATTGAGGTAGAGAGGGAGGAGACACCCAGCCCGACCCAAGGACTGCGGCGGGGGCCTGGCCGGGGCTGACGGACCATGCGGGGGCCACATGGAGGGGCAGGCGGGATGATGCTCAGACAGGTGATGTGTGCGTTACGAGACACAGGTGCAGGGGGCAGTGCTGACACAGACAGGGCTCACAGGACAGCACTCCCAGAGCACAAGGGGCCCGGGCAAACCCCTGCAGCAGGCCCCGTGGACCAGCAAACAGGCAGCCCCCGCTGGGGCGAGGGACCAGAAGGGCCCTGCTCAGCTGATGGATGAGAAAAGGGGCCCTGTTGGGATGGTGGGAGAGGAAAATGCCCCCGCAGGGCTGAGGGGTGAGGAAAGGACCCCTGCTGGGATGAGGGGTCAGAAATGGGCTCCCTGCTGGATGATGGGTCACAACAGAGCCCCTCACTGGGATGAGGGATGAGGAAAGGACCCTGCTGAGAGGAGGGGTCAGAGAAGGACCCCCGGTGGGCTGACCCCTGCTGGGGTGACGGGTCAGAAATGGGCCCCCCGCTGGGCTGAGGGATGAGGAAAGGACCCCTGCTGGGATGAGGGGTCAGAAATGGGCTCCCTGCTGGATGACGGGTCACAACAGAGCCCCCCCACGGGGCTGAGGGACGAGGAGAGGACCCTGCTGGGATGAGGGCTGAGCAAAAGATGCCTGTTGGGGTGAGGAGTGAGAAAGCACCCTGCTGAGATTAGGGATGAGGAAAGGCTCCCTGCTTGGACGATGGCTGAGGAAAGGATGCCTTGGTGGGATGAGGGATCAGAACAGGGCCCTGCTGGGGTTAGGGATGAGTAAAGGCCTCTCGGGGACGATGGGGGAGGAAAGAACCCCTTGGTGGGAGGAGGGATGAGGAAAGGATCTCTGCTCTGAAGGAGGATGAGTAAAGGGTCTCTTGGTGGGATGAAGGATGAGTAAAAGACCCCTGCTGGATGAGGGATGAGGAAAGAGCCATCTTTTAGGACTTACCTCAACTGACATGCTTTGTCAGGTGGCTGAGAACAGGGTGGGTTACAGGCCCCTGGCCTGGACCGCAAATTCCCCTGACGATTTCGGGGAGCCCCTTTCCTGCTCCACGTCTGCTGTCCAGGCCTTCCCCAGGTGGGTCAGAAGCAGTTGGGCTGGACCCTGCCTTGCCCAGCCCTCCATGTCAAATGTGCAGAAAGTGAAGCTCCCGTCAACCCGGACACGTTGCCACCGCTGACCACGAGGCTCTTTTGGTGGCGGAGGGGTGGACGGCTAGAGTTATTTTTAATGAGTGCAGCGAGAGAGACGGCATCGCCGAGTCTTCTGGGCTGGGATGTCTTCCCTTTGTTTATCCCGTCTTACATCTTCCTTGGGCACGCCTGAGCCCCCGGCTCTGCACTGTCTTCTCTAAGCCTTACCCCAGTTTACTCTGTCTAGCAACTCTGCTCACCCCGCAGCAGGTTCCTTGGAACATGGGCCCAGTGCACCAAGATGTTCCTATTCTGAGAAACTGCCCATGGCCCTGCTCGCACACCAGCCGGCTCCCCGAAGGCCTTCCAGCACCATCGGCCATGCTTCATGCTTGGAGAGCCCGTGGACTTTAGTGTCTCCAGGCTGCAGATGAAGGAAGCTCTTGTAGGAAGAGATTGGAAGCCCTCAGTTTACCCTCCCCTGGGCAGAATCTGAGCCTCTGCTCTGGGTGCACGAGGGGACGTTGGCTAGCTTCCTTCCCTCCAGGAGACGCAGGGCTAGGAGGGGAGCACTTGCTGGGTGGGAGGGGCCTGCCCAGACCTCCTTGTGTGAGACCACCACTCATGAGTCGGGAAGGGCAGAAAGGGCCTCAGTAACCCAACAGTAGCCCCCCACCCTCAGCAGACCCTGCTTTCTGCTTTTTGAAGAAACAATAAAAATTAGGTTCCAGAGCTGTTAATTAGAGGCACCAGCCCTGCTCAGAAGGGTAGTGGTTTTGTTCATTTTCCTGTTGGATCTCTCTGATCACTACTTGTCTCATCTTGACCTTGTCCGCAGGCACGGAGGACGTTTTCTGCTGACTGAGTGAGAGCTTGGACAGCCCCAGCTTCCTCGTGGGGGCTGGCCATTGAATCCTGTGTTTCTGTTCACAGCAGAAACATGAAAGCCGCGAGCTGCATTGAACCTGGGATGTCCTGCTGGGTTTTAAAGACGTGGAATGTGGAAATTCCCAAAGTGAAACAGCGGCATCAGCTATGGTGAAAGTTGGCCTGGCAATGCCTCTGCCTCAGCCACGCCCGCTCCGTCCAAAGACAGCCCGCCGCGAGGTGTGTGGATACTCAAGCAGCATCCAAACTGGGCTTCAAAACAGGCAAAGCACGCGCAGTGCTGCATTTTATCCTAAACGACGTGTGCTTCCATAGAAACAACGTAGAAATTAGAGCGAGGTGGTAAATGTTCAATATGGAGTATTTGTTTAATTCCAAACAATAATAAATAGATTATAAACTGTTCATTTCCAGAATTGCTTCAGGTAGTCACATGGCACAAAGGCATGCTCCGATGCATTTTTATTTCTGGCTCATTTGTCCACTGGACCGATGCCTATGAAATGCAAATAAAATGAAGAGAAAACCCAAATGATATGCAACTGAGGAGAAATGAAAACCTCGAGTCCCAGTGGCATTCTTAATTAGAACTAGTCCATCTTAGAAATGAATTCAGGAAACATTTATACCCATACTGCAAGGCTATTGAGGATCTTCGATCTTTTCATGTGCCTCTTTTAATGATCTTTTCAGAGCAGATCTGATAATTGCACTTTCCACTGCTAATTTTTTTTTTTTTTTTGTGGCACTGGGGATTGAACTCAGGGGTATTCTACCTCTGAGCTATACCCCCAGCCCTATTTTTTATTCTTTATTTTGAAACAGGGTCTCAACTAAGTTGTGGAGTGCCTCACTAGGTAGCTGAGGCTAGCTGTGAACCTGGATCCTCCAGTCTCAGCCTCCCAAATGCTGGGATTACAAGCGTGCGCCACCACGCCTGGCTTCCACTGCTAAAGTTTGTAATATAACAAAAGTGTCAGGCCACATGGACATATGAAAAAGCTGAGGCTGTAGTGAAGTATCCCCCAGAGACTTCTGGCAGGTGGAAGAATAATCATTAAGCAAAACAAAACAAAAATCGATAACAATAACAACAACAACAACAAAACAAAACAACAACAAAACCCAGACCCAAACAAAAGCTAGCAGGATGTGGGACCAGCGCCAGTTTGACTGAGCCAGGACTCAGACCCCAGACCCTCAAGACAGGAGTGTGCTGTCTGGTGCCAAGTTTGTGCCCATTTGCACCAGCTCAGAGCCCGAGGCCCTGGCAGAGAGGAACACTAGAGTGCTTTTATCATATCAGAGTCACACCCGTCCCCTAAGGCCACCCCGGTCTACAGACGTACTTACATGGGTGTCTGTGGCACATCTTCTCTGCAGGACAGCTGCAAGGGCGGGACAGGCTGCCATTGATGGGTTCTGACTCAGGGGGACGAGGGGTCTTGCGGGACAGTGGCCCTGGGCAGGTGGGCCTCAGGGGACAGCAGGTCGCTGGATAGCTTGTCTCTGTGCCCACCAGCGTGTGAACCCCACAAGGCTGACACTCATCTCTCTGGTGAGCTCTGCTCACTGCTCAAAAACCACTTGCCAAGGAATGAATGATCTTGACAGACAGGGGCGAATACCCCGGGGCTCTGCGTGCCCGTTTCCTTCCATCAGAACAGAAAGCCTCTCTTGATGTAAACCTACTGGGATTCGGTGTGATTAGCCTGACATGATGTCACTTACCACACTTAGTGTCGACGGCAATCTTGGATATTGCTCTGAGCCTCGGAGTCTACTGAGCCCTGCGGCGACGGTGGAGGAAGCTCCTGCATCTGCTGCTGGCTGGGGCAAGGGTCTTGCGCTCTCTGCTAGGAGCCGTGTACCCCCGGGAGGGCTGGAGCTGGCCCCAGGCTTCCTCTCGGATCCAGACGCATGGGTCCCTTTGTGGAGTTAGCAGCCGTGGGAGTGGAGCCAACACTCCTCTCGCTGGTGAGCTCGGCTCTCTGGACAGGGAAGACAGCGGCAAAGCTGGCCGATGGAGGCTCCAGAATGAGGTGGGGGTGTGGCCTTGCCATCCCTGCACCTCCGAGGACAGTGACAACACATACATCGTGACCTGAGGCTGAACGGCCTGGAGACCAGTTCTCCTGTCTGCACAGCATCGGTCTCTGTGTTGGTTTTGATTTGCGTTCCACATTTTAATTAGTGGAGAAATGCTACAAAGCTGGGAATTCCATGTGAAGATCGGGCCTTTTCAGCTTCTCTCGGGCAGGGCACAACTCAGTATGCAAGTTCATTCTCCCCTCCTGATGGCAGGTGGGCGGAGTCCTCGCTGCCTCTCTGGTCAGGGAAGTGCTCTTCAGCATTGTGGTTGCCATGGAAACCACATCTTGGTGTTTACCTTCTCCCAGGTCCCTGTTGCCCAGGTGGGGCTCAGTCCTGGCTGCCCCTCCTCTCAGCCAAGTGCTGTTCAGCATCATTGTTGCCATAGAAACCACATCCTGCACTGATCTCCCTTCCCCTGACCTAGGCTCTGGATGTTGGAGAATGGATGTGTTGGTTCCAAGCTGATTGTCAGTTCTGGTGCCCTGAGTTCTCAGTTTTGAGCATCATCTTGGCTTGTGGTGCTTGAGTTTGTGCCTCTATGTTAAAGTGATGAAGACTCTTTGAACTTTGGGGGCCTCGGGATGTGAGTAAGGGTTATTTATTTTTCCTGTGCCCAAGGGCAGAAGAAAGCTGGACCTGTATTATGGTCTGTATTAGGACTTGCCAAAGTTAACAGTAGCCTGTCCTCTTTAGAAAGGGAACTAGTTTAAAATCCAGAAACATAAATGTCTGGGCTCTCTCTGACATCCATCGGAAGGGTGATCTTTGCTCCTTCCCAGGCCCCCATTGGACTCATGTCCTGGTCATGTGGATATCCAAGCAGGGTCTGAGTGGCCAGGTCCACAGGACTCTGAGCACCTTTGACCCGAGGGGCAAAGTGTCTCATGTCTATGGGGACCCCAATGCTGGCCTTGCGATGGGGCCTGAGCAGGACCAGAGCAAGCGGTGCACAATGGAGCTGTCGGCGAGCTCATCTTCCTGGGGCTGACACTGGGTGAGCCCGCATAAACTTTGCAGCTGCTGCTGGTGGGTGAGTGGTGGGGCTGGTGTCTGTTGCAGGGGCCCCCCACACATCTGCTTCCCCTTCCTAGTGCTCCTCTCCACTCTCCTGCCTCAATGAACCCCATGAATGTTTTCTGGAACATGTGCTCCCCAAGTAGGGGAGCTGACAACTTACCAGGACAGGCCAAGGTGGAGATCTGCTGCTTGTGTGGCTCCCAGGAGTAAGTGACGGATGATCGAAGATGGATGGGGTGGCCAACATTCCAGGCTCTTCTGTGTATTCTGTCAGATCTCCACCCCCCAAATATTTATCACTCTGCTTCTCATCATCAGGGAAAGAAAAGCTCAGACAGGGACAGTGACCTGTCCAGGGTCACCTAGCTGATGAGTGGGATTGCTGAGATCCGAAGCCTGTTGTTTTGAGTGTTTCTGATTTGACAGCTGCCTGGGCCATCCTGCTGGGCCTTAACTAGATTGTCCGCCATTTGTGGCTGAGGATTATATTTCAGTTCTCATGATCTCCCTCACAGACCCCAAGATTGAGGCCAAAATGGAAGAAGTATTCAATAAGGAATTGAAAAATTCCATCCCAAAGAGGATCACTGACTCAGTAACTTGGACTTTAATATTAAATTCCAAGCCCTGTTTCCAGCTGAATGACCTCCCTTTCCATTTTGTAATAATTTCCCTTTTATTCCGAGGGCTGCTGAGGCAGCGAACCATGAAGACAGTGTGGAGCCTGCGGTCACTGCACTTCCCTGGAGGAATCACCTCCACCACGTCTCCGGAATTGATTAGGCTCTTCCCTTAGCACCGCCCACCTTGTGCACAGAGGGGCCAGCCTCTCTCCTTGGAGCCCGTTTTGGGTGTGATCGTGTGAGGGGTCCTGGAGGACGGGGTGGTGGTGGCCTGGGCTGGCAATCTTCACCCCAGGGAGTCCTTTGTCTTCTCTATTCATGGTCTAAAAGCCCCCCTAGAGGCGAGAGGGGTCATCTCAGAGGCCTGATATCAGGCAAGAGGCATTTGAGGGCAGACAAATCTTTCATGTCATGCCCGCAGCAACCAGGAACGCGTTTCTGAGTAGCAAGGATGCATTTAGCGGTGGAAGGGTGTGCTTTTTCAGGGAGTTGAGAGGGATTGTCCATTCTCTCGTGTAATCACCAATGGCAAGTGAACAATGCTTTCTGCCCAGAGAAATTCACGAGAGCTCAGAACAAACCAGGAAGGATTCACTGATGCATCTTACCTTTAATTCTGTTCGACACTGAATTTCCACTTTTCAGTGGATGATGAGGATGACTGAGGTCCTGGTGACATGGAGGTGAACTGTCTACTCGCCTTTCAGAGTTTGCTTCTTCCTGACTTGGTGAGCAATGTGCTCATGGGCCTCGTGCCACTGTCTTGTGTTTGCAGTTACAGCAGAAGCAGCTCACAGAGGCAAAGTTCACATTCATGAAGTACTTGTTGACTCTGAGGTTGCGATCTTACCAAGAAAGTTACGTAGGAGAGGTCCAATATGGCTGGCTGGTAGACGTGATATTAAAGAAGTATCCTTGTAGAGGTCCTCAATTCCATTCCACTATTCCACTCTGTCCCTTCCATTCCATCTGCCCCCCCATCACTTCCATTCTATTCCATTCTCCCCACTGCATCCACTCCACCCCCTCAATCCATCCGTTCCATTCATCCACCCGTCACCCCATTTCTACCCCACCCCATCCCATCCGTCCTTCCCATCCCATTCCATCTGTCTTAGTCCACCCTTGCTGCTACCACAAAATGCCATGGACTGGAGGCTTAAACACCATCTGCTTATTCCTCACAGTTTCCAGACTGTGAGTCCCCGATGGAGGCCTGAGTGGATGTGGTGCCGGTGAGGACAGTCCCTCTCATGTCCTCACATGTGGGAAGGGGGAGTAAGCTCTGTGGTGCCTCTTTTATGAGGGACGAATCCCTTTCTCAAAGGCTCTTCCCTCAAACCTAGTTGCCCGCCCAGGATGCCCACCCACCACTGGATGCCACCAGGGCCTTTCCTGCTAGTTGCCCGCCCAGGACGCCCCCCACCCCTATCCCTGGATACCGCCAGGGCCTCTCCTGCAGCCCTTACGGCTTCCGGCCGAGTTCTTGCCATCCATGTCTGGCTCTGGACCCACATCCCCGACTAGGGTTTCATCAGGCTCTCTACTGTGTCCCAGATGTGTGTTTGATTTTGGGGTCTGGAGAGTTTTTTTGGTTTGGGGTGTACCTTTAAGACCCCCAGCTAGGGAGGAAGGAGAGGTGAGGCTAAAGGCGGGAGGGCTCTGTGGACTTTAGAGGAGCCGGGGGGGGCTTGTGACCTGTGATGAGTTTCTCACACGGTTGCTAGTGGGAGGTGTCAGACGGGGCATGGACAGGACTGTGTGTCTGGAACACACTGGGGGCCACTTGGGTTTTGTCTCTGCTCAGGCAGCTCCAGGAGGGAGCGCAGCTTTTAGAACCCCGCTTTCCAACTGAGGAGAACTTGCCATCTTTTGTGGCAGCTGAGATGGAAGTGCAAGAGGTCCAGATGTGCTTGTACCCCCAACAGCCCTGGAGCCAGACTGTGAGCTGCTGAGGACCTTTGTGACTGGGTGGCTCTGGCCGGGCTGGGGCGCCCAGGAGACACGCTGGGTAAAATCAGAGCAGGTGCCTGGAGATGCAGCAGGGGGTAGATGTCACTGCAGGGGTGGAGGGACTCTGGACATGTTGGAATCTGCACTGCTCTGGAAAAGCCATTTGCTGAGGTTTCACGGTCCCAGCCAACATGGGCAGAATCCAGAGAGTAATTGCATCTTACAGGTTAGCGTTTGAACTGTGGGGTTTTTTTGCCTGTCTCTGGACCTGTCTGACCTGACATTAGGCAGAGCTTCAGCTACTGCATTAGGCTGAGCGGAGATTAATCTCGCCTACCGAGCGGGGGCAAAGAGGGGAGGTTTGGGGTTTACGGGGACTTGGCCTCTCTTGATATCTGTCTTGTGAGGACGTTCCCATACGAGGATCACCTTTGGCTGATGTGGGTTTCAGGTGGAGATCTGTTCTCTGCCTCCCGTTGACAGACATTCTCCGAGAACAGCCCCCTGGAGACTGTCTTGTTGACATTGCTTAGGGGAGTCAGTCTTCACCTGTCTGCTGCTTAGCTCCTTGAAACTCGCCTCAGGCTGGAAGCCACAGGGTGTCCACCTCTCTTCACTGTGCAAGACTCGCACAGTGGCAAACTGCTCGCCTGCCTCAGGAATTTCTTTGTATTTCCTGCAAATGTAAATTGGATAGAGCTCAGTTACAATTGGAGGAGGAAAACAAACATGGATGGATCAGGTACTAGACCCTTTGGCTAACTTAATAACAAGACAAAGGGAAGAAAGACCTCATCCTAAGCGCCAGGTGAGAGTTCACCTGGTCGCAGCTCTGGAGCCAGACCGCAGGGCTGTAATCTCTCCTGGGTGCCTGCAATCTTGCTCTCCTCCCTGGGGTCAACCCCTCCGCAGGATGCTTGTCCGTGAGGGTCCAGCCCCTCCATGGGTTTTCTGCTTTGCACTTTCTTAGCTCCTGAAGCATGCCATTGTCTGGGGTTAGTTGGCCTTCTGTGTCCCGGGAGGTGCGTGTCCCCTGCCCCATGGCTTCTGGAGCTGATGGCCTCCGACACCCAGCAGCCTCCACATCCCTGCAGTCACAGCGTCTGAGTGGCCTCAAGTCCCTGATATACAAAGTGGGAGAGCCAACTCCTTCTAGAACCTTCCGCCTCCAGGGCGAGGCAGGTGCAGCTCACCTAGGTTCTGTGTGGCAGGTGAGAGGTCTGGACCTGAATCCCCAGTCAGCCACTTGTCAGCGGGCCACTCGGGCTGAGTCCCTCTCGCCACCGTGTCTTTGGGGCTCACTTGGCAAAGTGGGGGCGCCAAGGCAGACAGCGCACAGGGTCCGTGGGGTGCAAATGACTTCGTGCACGTAAATCACGCCGAGCAGAGGAGGAGAGGTTAACTGCTGCTCACGCTGGGGCCACACAGAGCTCAGTGGAGACTTCTGGCAGGCTGGCGCGGGGGCGGCGAGGTTTGGCCGCCAGCCACAGACGCTGGTTCCCTTCGGAGGAAAGATACTCAGCAGATAAGGAGAGCACAGCGTTTGTTTCAAAGTGAGGACATAAAAATTAGGCAAAACCAAGATCATGGGAATTGTTATACGTTGCTATGATACTCTATTGCATATGCAGTGAGACATTTTATTTTCAGTTAATTGTATATTCACACATAGTTGTCAGAATCGATGCGGAGATCCTCCGTGCACTTCACTCAGTTTCTCCCAGTGGTGACAACTTATGTAACTCCGTGACAGCACCAGAACCAGGCTGTGTACGTTGATAAGAGTCCACCTGCCTTATTTAGACTTCAGGTTTACTGCACTGATTTCTGTGTGGGTGTGTTTCTATGCATTTTTATCTCAGGTGTAGATTCCTGTGACCACTAGAATCAAGGTATAGAAAAGTTCCCTTTCAAGGACTTCGTCTGGGCTTTCTTCTAATTATTCTATAGTTTTGGCTGTTACACTTGGTCCTGACGGATTTTGAGTTATATTTTTGCATGTGATGGGAAGTCAGGGTCCAAATTCACTTTTTCGTATGTGCATGTCTAGTTGTTTCGATACCACTTGTTTTGTGTGGTACTGGGGATGGAACCCAGGGATGTTCTACCTGAAGATATACCCTCATCATGGTTTTATTTTTCACTTTGAAACAAGTTCTAAGTTACTGCACACTGGCCTTGAACCTTTGGTCATCCTGTTTCATTCTGCCAAGCACTGGGATAACAGGCATGTGTGCTGCACCCAGCTCAACACCACTTTTTGACTGGACAATTCTTTCTCCATTCAATTGTCTTGCGCTTTTGTTGAAAATCCGTGGACCATCAACGCCAGCGTCTCTGCTCTGCGTGTCTGTCTTTGTGCCAGTGCCACGTCGTCTTCATCATTGCAGCGGCATAGCAGGTTTTCACAAAGGGAACCATGAGTCTTCTGACTGCTCCTGTTTGTTAAGTTATTTTTTTCTCTTAAAGAGACTTATCTCTTCTTTCCCCCTTAGTCTAGACAAAGCAGATTTGTTAAGTTTGTTGTTGTTTTAGCCATTTTTATGCTGCATAACAGATTGCCACAGAGTGAATAATTTATACAGAATAAAGATTTATTTCTTACCATTCTTTAGTCCAGGAGATCCGTGGTTGAGGGGCTCATGTCTGGTGAGGGTCTTCCTGCTGTGCTGTCCCATCGCAGGAGGCAGAAGGTCAAGAGAGCAAAAGCAAGACAGAGCTAACCTTGATTTTTATAACAATCCTACTCTGCTGATCACGAACCCTCTCCTGTGGTAATGGTTATCCCTTCATGATTGCAGAGACTGCATTGCTAATCACGTTTTCTTAGGCTCCACTCCCAACACTTATCAAGTTTCCAACACACGAGTTTTGATAGACACATTCACTCCCTGGCAGTTGTTCTTTTCAAAGAAAAAGTGTTTTTTTTTTTTTTTTTTCTTTTCTATTCTTGGTCCCTTGCATTTCCAAATGTATTTCAGGGGTATCTTGCCAATTCCTAAAAACAAAACAAAACAAACACCCCACCCCCATGGCAAAAAATGCAGTGGATATTTTCATGGAGATTGAATAGAACCTATAGATAAATTCAGAGTCTAGTCGTCTTAATAATACTGCATCTTCCAGTCCATGAACATGGGATGTATTCCCATTTATTAGGGTTTTCTTTAATTTATTTAAAATTTTAATAGTTGTTTTCAGTGTTTGAGTCTTTTACATCTCTATGATAAAATTATTACAAATTATTTTCAACATTATTGTAAATGGAATTAACTTATCTTGATTTCATTTTTGGATTGTTCATTGTTAATATACTGAAACAAAGTTATTAGCCATTTTACAATGCACAGACATTTCAAAACATATTGCCCATGGCAAACATATACATATTTTATTTGTCAGTTAAAAATATTAAAAGTACAGTTTTTAAGCTGAGCATGTATCCTGCAAATTTGACATACTCATTTGTTAGTTCTCATAGTTTTTTAGTGGATCTGTTAGGATTTCCACCTACAAGATCATGTACCTGTGAACAAAGATGGGCTTACTTATTTCCTTGTGACCCAGATGACCATAGTCTTTGGCTGGCCTTGCTGCCCTGGCTCAAGCCCCAGGCCCAGTGTCAAAGGCAGCAGTGAGGGCAGATGCTGTCTTGTCCTTGATTTCAGGGTGCTATACTCAATCTTCTTCACTCTGTGTGCTGTTAACTTTAAGTTATTCACAGATACCCTTTATCAGTTGAGGAAACTCTTTTCCATTCAAAATGTGTTGAATGTTTTAATGATGAAAGTGCTATGGATTTTTGTCACATGCCTTCTGTGAATCTTTTGGGATCATACTGTGTGGTTTTTTTTTTTCTTTCTTTTTTTCCCCCTTTATTCTATGGATATAGTATAATACGCTGATCAATTTTCTGATGTTAAGCCAACATTTCATTCCTAGTATAAATCCCTCTTTGTCAGTGGTGTATAACCCTTATATATATTGCTGGACTCAGTCGGCTAATATTTGTAAAGGTGTTTTGCATCTGTATTCACAGAGGGTATTGCTTTGTAGTTTTCTTTTGATGTTTTTGTTTGATTTTGGTATCAGGTCTCATGATCTAGTGGTATCATGGCCTCAGAGAATCAGCTGGGAAGCATCCCCTTCTCTTGTTTATTGAAAGACTTTGTGAAGGATTGGTGTTAGTTCTTCCTTAAATATTTGGTAGCATTCACCAGCAAAGATCTCTGGGACTGGGGTTTTCCTTGTGGGAAGTTTTAAATTACTAACAGTCTCTCCATTTGTTAAAGGCCTATTCTTCTTCCCCCTTCTTGAGTCAGTGTTGGTAGATTTTGTTTCTAAGAATCTTTCCCCTAGATGGCTATATAATTTGTTAGGATACAGGTACTCACAGTACTGCCTTATAATAACTTTGCTATTATTTTTGAAAGATCACTAGTGATGTCCCTTCTTTTATTCCCAATTTAATTAATTTGAGTCTTCTCTTTTTTCTTGGCTAGTCTAGCTAAATGTCATTTTTATTTGTATATTCAAAGAAACAACTTTTAGTTTTATTGATTTTCTTTATTGCTTTTATAGTCTCTGATTCATATATTTAATCTAATCTCTATTATTTATTTCCATCTTCTAGCTTGCTCATATTTTTCTAGTTCCTTAAAGGGTATGGCATGTTATTGATTTGAAATCATTCTTCCTTTTTCATATAGGCATTTACTTCTATAAATCTTACTGAAGGCAATGTTTTTGCTAAGTCACAAAAGTCTCAATATGTTGTATTTTCATTGCTGTTCATTTCAAAGTATTTTCTAATTTCCTTATTATTTCTTTATTGATTTATCAGCTCTTTAGGAGTATATTGCTGAATTTCTGTATTTTAGAAGTTTCCTTCTGATATTGATGTCTAACTTAATTCCATTTTTATTGGAGACCATACTCTGTCTGGTTTCAATACTTTAAAGCTTATTGAGGCTAAAAAAAAGGTCAATTCTGGAGAAGCTTCTATTTTCCCTTGGCAGGGATATGTATTTATGTTGTTAACTTAGCAGAATTTACCCTAATTAATATGAATGTAACTTCAAAAGGATATAGAAATGTTACTCTCAAAGCTCGTCTTCTCTCCCTTCCTTGTGCTATTAGTGTTATATTATACCCAGACATGTTATATCCCTTAGAATACATTCTTATAGTTATTGGTTTATATAACAATACATTTAAATAAGTCAAGATAAGAAAAAAAGGAGAGCAAGTGGATTTGCAAGGTTTGTTATGTCAACCTTTTGTTTGCTCTTTCTGGCTCACTCTTTTTGTGGATTCGATTACCATCTGTTGTCATTTCCTTAATTCAATACTGCTTTGCTCCCGTCTGCCTCTTTGGTGATGATATTGCATTTAAATATATTATAGGCCCAACAATACAATTACACATATATTGAGTCACACAATTACTTTAAAAATGAGTTAAGGGAAGAAAGGAGGGCTATGCATTATACTCAGCTAGCAATGCACTCTCTTAGTTTTTGTTTATTTCTTGTCTTTTTGAAGAACATTTTACTGGACACATTCTTGGTTGACAGTTTTTACTTTCAACACTTCGACTGTGTCATCCTACTGTTTCTGGCCTCTGTGGTTTCTCATGATAAAACAAGTGCTAGTGTTACTGAAGATCCCTTGTAGATGAGAAGTCACTTTTATCTTGCTGCCTCACAGATTCTCTCTTTGCCTTTTGACAGTGACTGTGACCATGGTAGGCACACTTTAATTTTTTCTATTTGTAGTCCACTGAGCTTTGTAGATGTGCAGATTAATGCTTCTCATCAACTCTTGGGAGTTATTTCTTCCAAAACTCTTTTGGCTCCTGCCTCCCTGTCTTTTCTGACTGGGACGGCCATATGTGCATACTGGTGTGCCTGGTGGTGTCCTACGGGCCGGAGACTATGCTCATTTTCATTAATTCTTATGTTTTTTTTTTTGTTGTTGTTGTTATTCAGACTCCATAATCTCAATTAAACTCTTTTGAAGTCTACAGAATTTCCCTTCTGCTACTTCAAATTTATCAATGGGCCTTTCTAAGTGAATTTTTTTATTCACTATTTTCAACTCCAGAATTTCTATATTGATCTTAAAAATCATTTTCTCTATATTTGTCATACTTTGTTTGGTGAAGACATTGCTTTCACATTTTTAGTTAATTCTGCGGGCCTGGTTTCTTTGAGTTCTTGAAACACATTTATAATAGCTGACAAAATTGTCTGTAAACTTCATCTGAGCTTTCATAGGAACATTGATTGCTCTTTTTTCTGTGTATGGGTCATATTTCCTATCTCTTTGAATGTCTTATTTTTTTTCTTCAAAACTGGACTTTTAGAATCATACGTAATTATATATTTAAACCATTAAAACCATGTCTGGAAGTCAGTTTCCACCCCTCCAGTGTTTATGGCTCGGACTGTGTGTTGTTGTCATTAACACAACCTCTGCAGGACAGGAAGTGGTGGCCCTGCTGGGAGCTCCCTGCAAGCCGAGCTCCTGCAGCTTGGTCACTCCACAGCCTCCACCCATCTTCCTGTCAGCTTTCCCTTAAGTGCATCAGGAGCCCATAGACTGCATCTCCCATCCTGACTGGGCTCGTGGACTTGGGGCCTAAGTAAAGATAGTCTGCAGGCGGCTGGCTTCTCTCAACCTCGGTCATTAATTAAGAAGGAGCTGGAGGCTGACTCAGAGCAGGAGAGGCCAGCTGCGGGATGCTGCCAGCTGAGTCCTGTGGAGACAGAGACATCCTGAGATGTCTTCCTCCCATTTTCCAACCCTCAAGAAATCTGAGGTGGGGGAAGTGGTGCCAAATGGCACCTTTCACTGACATTAGGTCAGATGCCAGGTCCATTGCTAGGAGGCTAATGGCTAGCAGATGTGAATGACAAATATCCCATCCTCCAGGAGCCCAAGAGGAAGCCAGAAGGGAGCTCAGCAGTAAGCATTTAAGAACCTAACAGCAGGAGAGCAGATGTGCATCCCAGGCATGCACTCAGAAACAGAAGTAATGTGTTTGCTTTATTTGCCCTGGGATGCTGCCAAACTTCTTTTAAGAGCTCAAGTTCAACTGGAAGGTGGAATTAACCACTGGCAATTTAGATCCTCCCTCCTCTAAGGCTGCATCTTAGTTCCAGGAGAAGTAGTTATATCATGCCAAAATACAGGACATGCAGCAGTCAGAGAGGCTGTGTTGTGCTGCAGTAACAAATAACCCCAGCATCTGAATGGCCTGAACATCATTGTTTTTTCCTTGCTCATATTTCATGTGCTTCATGAGCATTCAAGAGGCTTCACCCACTCCTGGAAAGATCCCAGGGAGAACAGAGTCTGACCCTTTGGAGAGCAGCTGAGAGGAAGCCTGACACCCACAAAGGATATTGCAATGAAGACGGGACTGGGGTCCCTAAGTTTTGCACACAGTCTTGACAGCTATCTTACAGTTCACAAGCTGGTAAGTGGAGCACATTGGTCAACAATTGTAAAGAATATTATATGAATGAGCTTCATACATTGTCTTATTTTACACATTCACAGCCATATCTCACTGAATCCCCACACCCTAATGAGGAGGTCACTCATCACAACTTTTCAGTGAGGGCATGGAGATCCAGAGAGGTCCAGCTAGCTCCCGAGGCTACACAGCTCACCCAGGGTGGCCTTGGCAATAGCACCAGGTGCCCTGTGTCCCCCAGGCTCAGGCTTTCCTCACTTGCTCTCTTCCTTGTTCTAAAGCTACTCTTCTCATCCTCCCCTTGCATACCCTTCCTTCCGAATCCCCCATCTCTGGGTTCCTCCAGCTTGCTTCAGAGAAAGTAGACAGTGGGGCTCGTCCTCCTCTCACACAGACCCTCTGATTACCTGGCTTGGCCTCTCTGGATGTAGGTGACAGGGGAAGTAATGGCAAAGGGACCTCCAGCATGCCTTGGAATTGTAGGGAAGTGTGGCAGCCCTGAGTGCAGGGGAGCCTCTCAGTCCACTACCTCTACCGACGGGCACTGGGGCCGGTTCTGCTCATCTGCCAAAGCAGCCAAGAACATTCTTGTGTGTAAGTAGGTATGCACATGTGCAGCTTCCCCGTTGGACAAATTCCTAGCACAGCTCCTGTTCCCAAGTCCTTGATACACACTGTATAAGTAAGTTGATCTAAACCAGCTGTGCTCAGCAGGGTCACACATGTGCTCATTCTAGATGAACCTGTTGGATTCTCTTATGCTCATCCATCATTCTCTCCACCACTACCATCATAACCACCACCACCACCACCATCACCATCATCCTCACAATCACCATCATCTTCATCACTATCACCATCCCCACCGTTACTATCACCATCGCCATCACCATCATCATTACCATCACCAGCACTATCGCCATCATCATTATTACCATTACTATCACCATCATCTCATCTAGAAAATGAACACCCACTAGGCACTTCCGTTTAGAAGATGCTGGGCTAATAACCACAGGCATGATCTTATTTAGTCTTTGCAATGATCACTCGTTGAAGAAATTCATTAGCTCTCTGAACAGCAGTCGGGAGCTTCAGACTGGCTCCCTTATCTTAAAAGCCACACACATGACACCAGCTCTTCCTTCTCCATCACCCCTGCACCAGCAGCACTGGCTACTTATTACTAAGCGAGGATGACAAGTTACTCACTGAGTTCCCACAGCAACCACCTGTGGGAGGGACTGCTGCTACCCTACTTAGCAAATGAGGCGGCCGATCCCCAGAGAGGTAAACCTACTTGCTTAGCATCATCCAGCTGTGGGGCAGTAGAGTTGGGACTTGGGTCAGGGAGTCTTCCCCACAGCTGGGTCAGACAGGACCATGCCACTGCCTCTTGAAACCCAGTCCTAGCCTGACCTGGCTGTTCACCATTCTGCAGACTGTCTCCCAAAGTGTCTAGAGACCCCAAACCAGGGAGACAGTGGGAAGATCATGCCCAACACATCCCAGTGTGAAGGAATTCCTTTTCACCTGCACCCCAGCAGCCTGTGGCTGCAGCCAGGGAGATGTGAGCAGGCAGTGGACAAGTCCTAACACACACAGAGTTGGCTTGTGACCCCGTGGGCCCCAGCTTCCGCCCAGACCTGGACATCGTACCAGGAGGTTATGCATTTCCTTCATCACAGTTTCATATTTTTAACCTATGTAGGACTTGTGAGGGTCTACAATTGTCCTTGCCTCAGAGGATAGAGGGTTTCTAGACAGGGTGGAAGGGGATGGATTCCAGGAAAGGACCAAGGCAAAGGAAAGCCACAAGAAAGCTCGGGCTGATTCTGGTAAGAAAGCCCATCCTCTCCATGCAGCTGCTGTTGGTGTGTGTTGGCTCTGGTCCCCTGGAAGTCCCCCAAAGCCAATCTTCAAAGAGGGTTGGGCCCAGAAACCAAACTCATTATATTAGCAAATGCCCAAGATCAGCACCCGTCGAGAAAGCAGACCATCAATCCTTGCCTTTCCACTTGGCTCCAGAGATGGTCTCTGTGCTCTCAGAGCCACTCACAGCATTTCCAGACACTGTGTTGCATGCTGGGACCCTGTGATCATGGTGGCGCTCAGGGGGTACATTCCTCAAGAGCAGGGCCCGGGGGACCCCACCTTCCCTGCGGGGGGAAAGCCTGCAGCCTGTCTTTCACCTGCTCAGGAACCTGCTCTGCCCAGGCCTTGGCTGCAGGTGCACATCAGCTCTAGACCCCAGGCTGAGTCATCTCCAGCCATCAAGTTGGAGGAGTTATTTGTTATTTATTAATGGTTTCCTGAGATGAGGTCACTTCAATTCATGGAACCACTAGGCACTCGTTAATCATGCTGGTGTTAAAAGCAATATAACATCCAAAAATGTTTTCATTAAAACATTTGTTAAGCAGAGAGAAAAGCTGCCAAATTTTTACAAAATAGGATTCCAACCATGAAGCACATGGTTGAAGACAGTCCCAAAAGGCAATACTCAGCATGATGCTTTACCCTCTCATGGTGCGGGCACTTTGGGACACACTGTCCCCTCTGTTCTCCACACTCCCTGCAATCCAGCCGTGCTGTGTTGCACTTAAAGCCAGCATGCTTCAGAGCCAGGAAATCCTCCCTACACTCCTTTGCAGGAGATGAGTCAAATCTGAAGCTCAGGGGGTTGCCTGCAGCCGACCCCAGGCCCGAGTACCAGCTGTGGAGAGCTCAGGCCAGCAGTAAACTCTCCTTTTCACCCCCTCCTTCTGCCACCTGCAAGGACCAGGCTGGGATCCCCCAGTGTGAGCATCCTCTGGCGGGTGGCAGCCTTGCTCAGACGTAGTCCAAAGGGCCTTTATTCCTTCTCAATCGGTTTGTCCTCTCCCGCATTCCAGGAACTGGAGAAATGTGGGTTGCTTATCAGAAGCCTTGTGGGGAGGCTGGGGTAGTGTAGGCAGCCGGGCCTCAGGTCTCTCTACCTCGCTCTCTGCAGAGGGGGCAGAGGGAGGCTACACCAGATGGAGACCCCGCAGAGGATGCTGCGCTTTCTGAGCAGGTGCAAATGGGTTGTTTACAGAAATTGAATCAGATTCACGGGAGATCTGTCTCAAAGTTTATGTATGCGAGTGGAAGTGGGGAGAGCCTTGTTTCTGAGTGGGTTCCAGAACAAACTTTCCCGGCAGTGCAGGTGGGGTGCCAGATCCCCCATATTGCTATCTGAGACCCACGAGGCACTGACACACCTTCTAAGCTCCAGCTCCTCTGGAAGAGAAAAGGAGTCCTTGAGCTGGATTTGAACTCACAGCCCTTTGCAGAATGACTGGAAACTCTGGGAAGTGCCGATTCATGATCCACAGCAAGTTCTAAAACCTTCACTCACCTTACGAAGCTCTCTCGATCCCTGAACACATCCTCACACAGCACTGTAAGGGATCAGGTGGGCTCATCTTGTTCTAATCCAGTCTCAAGAGGCTGACACACAACTCAAAGCAGTGTTCTCAAACACCAGATTGCAATGGCTCAGGTAACAAAGACATCGGTGTGATGCTGAGGCCGTCTCACATACCTGACTTCCTTCTCCATTTGTGCCTTCTCTGTCTCACCAACATATGCCTCTTCTTAGGGGGCCCAGGATTCTTTTTTTCTTGACAGTTTCAATAAAAACCTGGGCCAGTCTTCCTGGTCCACCCAGAGCTGCGCATCTTCCCAAGTCTATTTGGCTCTTTAGTGGTGTATCGGCTGGACTTGGGTCAAACGACCATCTTCTGTCTGGGAGGGGACCCATCCCCGAGCACACAGAATGGCAGACCATGGGACCACAGATGCTCGCTGCCTCCCAGTTCACTCTCGCGCCCAGCCTCCTCCTTGGCCTCCCAGCGGAGCCTGCCTCCATCTCTGCAGGGCCTTATCCTGACGCCATCCTCCTCCTCTGTGTCTGAGCTGGGGGTTCTGGTCCCATGGTCTGCCATTCTGTGTGCTCAGGGGGCTGGGTCCCCTCCCAGACAGAAGATGGTCGTTTGACCCAAGTGCAGCCTTTGCCTTGAAGAGGAAGCATGTTGCTTGTGCATCTCACACGAGGTGTGTACTTGTGTGTGCTGGTCTGACTGGACTCTTGGAGAGCTCTTTCTCACGCTGGCTCTGTGGCCCTGCACTCATCAAGTGTAAGTTCATTCTTATAGAAGGGGAAAGTGACTGGCAGGAAATGTAAAGCAAATCGGTGTACTTTTCTGTTCTGAATTCTTGGAGGCTCTCTCTCTGGTATTGTTTCAACGCCATCTGCCTTGGGCAGCTTGAGAGGAAATCAAGGAAGCGAAGAGGATTTGTCTCCTGATTATCCCTCCTGATAGTCACGATTCCCACGGATGAGGCCCTGCCAGGTGAATGTTCATTATTTCAGTCCAGTGCATGGCTCCTGTGTGGGTGGACGGGGCTCAGGCTGCTCTTCCCAGGCCCTGCGCAGTGAGGACCAGAGGATGGAGAAACAGATCCAGCCCTGCTCTTCACAGACGCATGGCTCTGGTTGCCCACAGAGCTCCAGTATGTGACCCTGCAGGTCTTTCTTAGGTGGCTGGCAAAAGCACAGTATACAGTAAGTGCCCAATAAGTTACAGTTGGGTGAATATATGAATGTACAGCTGAATGTGGCCCAATGTGCACCAGGAGGTGGGCCGTCGGGTTCCTTGCTTGGTGAAGAGGGAGGGAATCTGTGGCCAAGGCTTGCACTACCATCGTGCCAGTCCTCAGATGGGCATGGTTGAGTCAGGAGGAGGGACAGAGCCGGGGCCTGGGCAGCTGTTTGAGTTGCAGCAACAGAATTTCCTTTCCTTACAAGGAGGAAGGCCAGTGGGCAAATGTCCCTAGGGGGCCGCACCAGGCCAGCTGGGCTGAGGTGCCAGCAAGGGAACAGGACAAGGGTGTTCAGGAGAAGAGAAAGCACAGAGCATTCTCAGGCTCCTCCAGCTGAACGGGGAGGGAACCTAGCCTCTCTGCACCGGTCCACTTACTACACAGGCTCTGAGGAAGTGGCGTCTGAGCGCCAGGGATGCAGGACGACGAGCTGCCCCTGCTCTGCCCACTGCCTGCCTCCTGGCTGCTGAAGCTGAAGGCTGGAGAAAGAAGGGCCCCTCCCTCTGGAGCACACCTCAGAGACACTGACTGTTCTCGCTGCCCTGAGCTTGCAGATGCCAGGCCACTCGCCCTGCGCATTGCAGCCCTGACCCGGCTCCAACATCAGCCTGTCTCCTGGCCCCAGGCCTGGCGCCCCACAGCTGGCGAGGTTCATGGGCTCACTGGGTTTACAGACGGGATGGGGAAGGGGAGGTCCTCAGGACTTACGGGTCTGCGCCCACCACTAGAAAGCAGACTTGCCCGTGTGGAATGGTCCCCTCGCGGGAGCCTGGTGGGAATGCACTGTTGTGGGGTCGCTGCACACTTGAGCTCCCGTTCCCCTCTCATGTGGAGGGTCCTCGGATGAGGCATCTCCTCCTTTCTGTGCTCTGGGTATCTAGACACAAGCCAGGGACAGGGCTGTCTCCTGGTCTGGGTATTTACTGTCTCCTGGTCCAGGAGATCTCCAGAGGATGAGACAGAAAGGCAGGGTATCCTGAGTGCTTTAGGGTCACCTAAGCTTTCTGAGCCTCAGTTTCCCTATCTGTAGGATGAGAGTAACCACTGCACCTGCCAAGGATGCCACTGGGTTGAATCAGACCAGGCAGTCGCTGGGCTTTGCTGTGTGTGAGGAATGCAGCAGCATCTGTCCACATTCCCCTGTAAATGTACCTGGAACCATCCCTGGATCAGAGAGAGGAGCTGTCCTTGGGGAACCCCACCATCCAGGCAGTTCTTTTTTTTTTTTTTCTGGGCTACACCCCCAGCCTGTTTTTTAATTCTTTATTTTGAAACAGGGTCTCACTAAATTGCAGAGGGCTTAAGTAGCTGAGGCTGGCCACAAACCTTCAATCCTCCTGTCTCAGCCTCCCACATACTGGGATTACAAGAGTGTGCTGCCATGCCTGGCCCGGCAGTTCTGATGCTCCAAAAATGAGATTGTAAGGAGCTAACATTTTTGCTGAGGTCCTGGAGTCATGTCTTGTAAACTCCTGATGGCCAAGGACAATCTCATGCCTGACTATCTTGCATCCGTCCTTCTCCAGGTCTGTGAACCTGGTTGGAGTCTGAAGGCACAACCCTGGTGGTGCAGCGGGGCCCTTGTCCTCAGGCAGGCCCTTCAGCTTGCTTGTCGGCCTGACAGTGGCAGTGGCCCCGTGGAAAGCCCCGGCGAATTGGGGTCAGGACAGACCTTAGCC
Organism: Graphiurus murinus; assembly: GCA_004027655.1. Classification (NCBI taxonomy): domain Eukaryota; kingdom Metazoa; phylum Chordata; class Mammalia; order Rodentia; family Gliridae; genus Graphiurus; species Graphiurus murinus. The sequence continues at coordinate 33,895 of PVLC010004625.1, read as the reverse complement.
ATTCTGTCTGGGGAAAACTATTAGATCACTGTGGGTGGCTGGCTGTCACTTCCTGAGAAGGCAAGGCAGTGACGGTTATGTGCTCTCATAACAAATCTCCTCTGGGTGATGACAAGACCAGGTTAGGCCACTTCTCTCACACGTAGAGTCACTTGTCAAACATATTTATGGGGAGGCACACACAGGATGACCAGTACCAGGCACCTCTGTGATCCCAGGAAAACCGAAACTCTGGCTTTTGTCCTGACCCAGTGTCACCCTGCAGGATGCTGATGGACGCTGGACAGGGTACCCCAGAGACATGTGGGTCTTCAGCATCTTCGTTTATCAGCACTCCCTGATGGGGACCCCCACGCCCTGGCTAGGGTAGCGGCCATGAACTGTCCTTACGATTCTGATGGCCCATCAAACCTTGCATTTTGCCACGTGAAGGGTGTTTGGTGACTTCCTGGAGAGGAGGGTCTTGGTGGCATCTGAAGCCCATCTCTGCTACCTCCCTCTCCACCCTCCCCCTCGGTCTCTCACCCCCACTCCTCTCCCCAGCTATCCATCTGAGGGCCCACCTCACTGTCCCGTTCCGTGGCGCCCGCTGGCTGAGACCTCGGACCTCGGTGGTTAATTAGGAAGGAGTCCGAGGGAGATGCTCAAAGGCTGGGTCTGTTCCTTCTTCATTGAAATTCCGCTCAGCCGCCCCCATGCCACATGAGCGCCCACTGCAGCATCTTCTTGATTGAAGGGCTTCCAGAGGGACAGGGAGGAGGGGACGTCATCACTGCTGCTGGGATGTCACCCTGCACTCCTGGGCTCCCCTGTGCTGCTGCATGCTCCGAGGGCCACAGGCACCCGCGGGACATGGATTCACTTCTTTGTGACCTGCTGGCCATGCAGGAGGGACCTTGGCAGCTCCGAGGCTACCAGCTGGGCTGGAATGCGCCTGGAGCTGCCCCATCCCAGGGTTTGCGTCTACAGCTCAGTCCCCTACGTAGTTGGTCTGTGATTCCCGGGGCCTGGCTGCCACCCGGGGGTCGAGCCTCTGCCCTGGATGAGTGGTGAGCAGGGACGGCCTCCTCAGGCGCGGAGCTGCAGATGGCTGGGCTGCAGGGCGCAGGGGTGCAGGGAGATGGTGGCCATTCTGTGCAGACTCTCCCTGTCAGGAGGCTGGAGGCCGAGGGGGCGCCTGGTGCACTGGAGCTCCTGCCCTGTGCATCTACAAAGAGCTGCGGCAGCTGGTTTCCTCCCAGTAAATTGCTTTTGGGCGGAGGCAATGCCTCCTCCTGGGGATTGTTGAGCTTCTCCAGGTGTCTCTCCCCATAGCTGCGGGAGATCAGGCGCCATCACTCCCTAGCCGGCCCCAGGGGCTCACAGAGTCTTGGAGGAAGGTCTGCATCCTCTTCCTCCTGGCTCCCTGGGGTTCCAGGCTGACCACCACCCCCGTCAACCAAAGGTAGAAGCGTGTTCAGAGCAGGCCCTCCCTGGCGGGAGGACAGACTTCAGGAGGGCTTGCAGGCGGCTTTGAGGACAGAGATGGGTGGGAAAGGCCTGTGTCTGGGGCGAGGCTCCTGGCTCTGCCTCTCCTCCCACAGACCCTCCAGGGCCGCAGGCCTGGGCAGAGCCGCCCTGTGCGGGGGTTTCCTGGGGACTTGAATCTGACATCTGACTCTGGTTGGTGACAGCTGGGTTCTGAGGCAGCTCAGCTGGATCCTTCTTCTCTACCACCCATCTTGATGTGGGACCGGTGCCAGGAACCCAGTGCCCGTGTCTCCCAGGCACATGTCACCGTGGTTGATGCTCCCGAGGGATGCTCCCTGTGGGTTCCTGCACCCAGCACCCTGACCCGGTCATGATGTGTGTCCCTCAACCCTGGGCAGTGGTGGTTCATTTGCAGAGGATCTGTGGGAAGATTTAAAATCCTGAGGCAGTCTCCCGCTGCAGAGAGTGGGTTGGCCTTGCTCTCCAGGGTCCTGGCTGAGCACAGTGGCCGTCTATATGCAGTGTGTGGACAGACAGAGGCTCTTGAGATCTTGAATGCCTGTCCCTGCATCTTCCCCACACTCCTTAGATGCAGGGCTGTGTGACTTGGGATGAAGGTCATCTTCTCCATCACACAAAGCTGCAGCGAGGTGTGCGGCTGCCCTGCCAGGTGAGGACAGCTGTAGGAGCTCTGAGGCGATGCAGGTCCTGGGCGGCAAGCGGCGTCCCTGGGGCTCATGCAGGAGCTCTGTGAGGTGATGCAGGTCCTGGGTGGCAAGCAGCATCCCTGGGGATCATGCAGGAACTCTGCTAGGTGATGTAGGTTCTAGGTAGCAAGGGGCGTCCCTGCAGCTCATGCAGGAGCTCTGCTAGGTGATGCAGGTTCTAGGTAGCAAGGGGCATCCCTGGGACTCATGTAGGAGCTCTGTGAGGTGATGCAAATCCTGGGCAGCAAGTGGCGACACTGTGGCTCATGCAGGAGCTCTGCTAGGTGATGTAGGTTCTAGATAGCAAGGGGCGTCCCTGCAGGAGCTCTGCTAGGTAATGCAGGTTCTAGGTAGCAAGGGGCGTCCCTGGGACTCATGCAGGAGCTCTTTGAGGTGATGCAGGTCCTGGCAGCAAGCAGCATCCCTGGGCTCATGCAAAGGAAGAGCCCCAGTCTGTCCAACCTGCAGAGGCCAAGCCTGACCTGTGTGTCCTGGACTCCCTTGATTCATGAGGTCTGGAGGGGACCAGGCTAGATTCCAGCAGTGGAGAGGAGAAAAGGAAGTTCCTGGCTTGTGGTCAGGGGTGCCAGGCCTCTGGTGCCAGGGAGAGGATGAAGGAGCCACAGCTGCTGAAAGAGCGGAGCAAACACACCGAAACTCACAGGACTCAAGGACAGAGGGCAGAACTTTCAGGAGATGGCTGTGGCAGAGAACCCCAGGAGATAGGGTGGGGCTCCCAGAACCCCAGGAGTGGCAGCAGAGCTCCCAGGACCTCAGGAGAGACAGTGGAGCTCTCAGGATCCCAGAGAGGGGGGGGCTCCCAGAACCTCAGGAGGGACGGTGGAGCTCCTGGAATCCCGTGAGATACAGTGGGGCTCCCAGAACCCCAGGAGAGAGAGTGGCAGGAGTGTTGCCTTGTGTTTTGAATTCTCAAGTGAAGCCAGAAATCCAGATTTTGAACTGACATGGGATTCCGAAAAGTTGGCACAATCTCAAAAAAACTTAATACTGTTGTGGACCATAAAAATAGATCTGAAAGCACAGTACAACCTCTGCTATAAAGTGAAGTTTAGTTTTTGGATTTAGGGCATGTTCTTCCTTTCAGCAGAAACAGACGTTTTATTTCTTGACAGATGGAGCCGATGACTCTTTCTGAGATAGGTTATTCCTCCTTCAAAGATGAAGAATTGTGTTTCCCCCAAGCCCTCTTGCTGGGCTTTTTAATGGTGGCCTTTCTCGCATTTGGTGTCCGGGTGACCCCAGGTGGCTCCAGGATGTTCTGTGCAATAAGCCATCTGTTGGGCAGGGTTGGCATGGTGGGTTCTCCGAGTGTCCTCCACAACCAGAGTCTAATGGTGACAGAGGAGCCCGCTGTGCTACAGAGAGGGCTGGGGCTCCATGGGAACCGCACATGCAGAGGAGCAAGTGCTGTCAGAACTGGTGACAATGTGAAGGTGGCCATTTCTCCTTGTGCTGAGGGAGGGGGGATTGACAAGTGCACTGTGTGCTCTTACTCTGCAAAATCCACTTTATCTTTTCCTTCTCTCTTCAGTGCTGGGAATTGAACCCAGGACCTTGTGCATGCTAGGCAAGGGCTATACCACTGAGCTATACCCTCAGAAGCGGTGACCCCTCTGCTGCCCTCGGCATTAGAATAATGCTGGGCCGGCACACGTTACAGCTTGCAGCCTCGGGGAATCACGCACAGCTCCCCTTTGAGCAGCGCTAGGGATGGTCAGAAAGTCCTGCTTTAAATGCAGCTCACGTACTTCCACAGGTTATGTTTTCATTTTATAGGTGTATAATATGAATGTATACTTAATGTACGTGTGAATTTTCTAGAGAGTTCCTCTTTGACTCGTAGGTTATTTAGAAATGTGTTGTTCAATTTTCAAGTATCTGGGGTTTTTCCAGACGTCTTTTGGTTATTGATTTCTACTTTAAATCCATTATGGTTCAAGAACACACCTGTGAGACTTATGTTCTTTAATCTCATGGCCCGAGCATGCTCTGGCTTCAGTTCTGCGTGCATGGGTGCTGTGCATCCCGTGGCCAGGGAGAGCTCTGCCGTGCCCATCAGCCCAGCTGGCTGCTCCTGCCGCCTGGTCACAGAAGTCCTCCCCGGGCTTCATTTTCATTTTTAATATACTTTTATTGGCACATTATGGCCCTCTCCAGTCCTCTGCCTCCTTGTTCTACTAGTTGCTGAGAGTGCTGTGTGCAAGTGGCCTGTCTGCTTGGGGATCTGTCAATTGCCCCCTTGGTTCTATTGGTGTTTACCTCGTGTAGCTTGGAGTTCTGTTTTGGGGTGCATAGATATTTAGGACAGATATTTATGTTTGCTTGGAGAAGGCTCCCTTTTATCATGAAGTAATGGCTTTGCCCTGAGCACCCATCTTGCTCAGCAGTATTAGCTGGCACTTTGCTCCTCCTTTTTACCCTTCACGGGAATCTATTTTCATGTGAAAAGCAGGTTTCCCATACACAGCCTACGTTTAGTTCTTGCTCATTTTTTATCCAATCTGCTGATCTTTGTATTTTAACTGGTGTGTGGATGCCCATATTTAAAGATTATTGAAGGGATGAAATTAATAGCCACTGTCTTGCTAGTCATTTGTGTTTCTCATTTTTTTTTGTCTGCTTTGCTTGAGTTTGAGTATCTGTTAGCACAGTCCGGAGTCACTGAATGGCAAAGCTACATGCAGAGAATAAATGCTTCATCCAGCAATTTTGTCACTGTGTGTGTGAGCATCACAGTGCACTTGCACACTAAGACCTCCTGAGGCGCTGTGGTCTGCGGACCACCATTATCTGCACTGTCTGCCCTGGACCAGAATGACTTCTGCAGTGCACAACTGTATCCCAGTTCATCCTCTTTGTTGACTTATGTTTTATAACTGCTTTTAAAACCTGCTCCGCCCCGTAGCACACTGCCATCGCACAGTCCATGTTACTTTCTTCTTTACCCATTTGAGCTGCCATAACAAAATACCATCACATGGGTGGCTCATCAACAACAAGCGTTCATTTTCTCACGCTTCTGGAGGCTGCAAGTCTAAGGGCCAGGCACCTCTTTGCAGCTCTGGTGCCGGCGAGGGCTGCCTCCGGGTTCTCAGCAGGCACCTTCTCCCCGTCCTCACCCAGGGGGAGGCGCAGGGAGCTCACTGTGGTCCCGTTCATAAAGGAACTGATCCCATTCCGGGGCTCCGCCCCATGACCCAATCACCCCCCGAAGCCCCCACCACCTAACACCATCACTTTGGGTGAGAATTTCAACATACTGATTTGGGGGGACACAAGCATTCAAACCCCAGCACTTAGTCACTGATCTTTCAAAACGATTAAAAATATAAAAACCTGTACTACCCTGCCTTCACTCACCCCATCTCCAGGATTCTCATTCTTCCTTGGAGCCATGTCTCTGCCCGCACCACCCTCTCTCTCCCGGGAATGCCCTTGAGTTCTCATGGAGAGGTCTGCTGACTGGCCCTCAGCCCCATTTGCCAGGCGCATCTTCACGTTTTCAGGTTTTGCTTTTTTTTTTGGTACTGGGGATTTGAACCCAGGGCATTCTACCTCTAGGCTACATCTCCAGCCCTATTTTATTTTTAACTTTCAGACAGGGCTTCACTAAATTGCTGAGGCTGGCCTTGAGCCTGCAATCCTCCCGTCTCAGCCTCCTAAGTACAGGAATTACAGCTGTGCACCATCATGCCTGACACTTCTTCAATTCTGAAGGGCATTTTTGGTTGGTGAGAAATTCTGGGACTCTCTTCCTGTGTCACAGTCTCCCCGGGGCATGGTCTAGAGCTCCCAGGCTGTTCTTGCAAGGGCCACACCCATGTGTGCACCCCACCCCCATCCTTCAGTTTTCTGTTTTTAGTTTTGTGCAGTTGGGTAGGATTTGCTGAGGGTTGTTTTGGTTGTCTTTGTTGATCTTTCCTAGTGTTCTCTAACATGCTTGTACTTGTGATTTGCTGTTGCTGATTTTGGGAGATTCTCAGTGACTAGGTCTGCAGAGATGTCTTTTGTCCTGTTCTCTCTTCTCTATCTAGGATACCAATTATGCACCCTTCAAACCTCTTGATTTTGTTCACCATTTGTGGAAGCTCTGTCCCTTATTTTCAATCTTTCTGCTGTGCATTTCTGTCTGTCTCTTTCCATCACTCACACTCTCTCATGTTTCAGTGGGGGAGGGTCACACTGACCCATCTCCACACTCATGATGCTTCCTGGGGTTGTGTCAAGTTCAGCGTGAGCCCTTGAGGAGCTCTTCATTTCTGTCACTGCGATTTTCATTTCTCACATCAATATTTTATTCTTTCTTGGAGTTTCTCTCTCAGATGAAATTACCCACCAAACAGAGCATCATTGTCTTTCTCACAAGAACCTTTTTAAATTTTAAATTTAACCTTTTTAAATCCTGATTTTTAAATTTCCTGTCTGTAGGTCTGGCACCATTGTCCCTAAGTCTGCTCCAGACCTGTACTCTGCCCGTGTCCTTATCTCGTTTTCCTGCTTGCCTCATGGCTTTTGTTGGAAACAGAATGTGGTTATCAAGAGATAAGAACTGAGCTTGCTTACGCCTGAGATGACTGTGCTCTTGCCCGAGGCCTGCCGTGGCGTCTGTGCTGACCGGGCTAGAGCTTGCTACGGTTGCCCTGACGCATGGAGACGTCCATGGGCCCTTTGCTTGCCTCCCCCACAGCCTCCATCCTCTCCATCTGCTCCTCTCAGAATGGCCTCCCTGGGCTGTTACGGTGGGTGTGGGCGTGCTCTGATGACCCAGGTGGCCCCACTCTCAGGTGTGGGCTGAGAACCAGGCCTGGGTCTGGCAGCCTGTGTCCCCCCCAACCTTAGGGAAGAGCATGAGGGCCCCCACCTGCAGGGGACCCACCAGGTCCCTCGGCTGGGCACTCTGCTCTTTGTTCCTCTCCCTGGGCTGACGAGGGGTGGCCGTGCACTTGCCCTCCCACGAGGAACTTTTTAGGATTCCCCTGGGCTTCCCTGTGGGCACCTGGTGGGTTCCCCAGAAGAAAAACCTGAAACAAGCTGGAGGTGGAGCCCATGTCTGCAGCACCCCGGCTTCAAGCCCTCACTGGTCCAACTCCAGTCAGCATTTGTCCTTCTTAGTTCAATCTTTTAACCAGCTCCAGCTGGTAACATGTGTCCTGGTTACCCAGAGGCTGGGTCCTTCTCTCTGTGGGCACCTGTGTGCCCTGTCATGGCTTCCTGTGGCTGACGCACAGTGTCCCTAGCTCTCCCCTGCTGGCTGGGTAGTGGCTACACTCTCTCCTTTCTACTTTCCTGAACTTAAGCCACATTCAGAACAAGGCCTTAAAAACAAAATGAAAGAACTAAAACAAAAACAAAACCCTTCAAAAAGCAAGGATCTCACTCCGTTAGATGGACCAGATCAAATACTAGTGTCACGTTTTGCCAACACATCAGCATCCCAGTGGTGCGGGTACGTTCATCTGGAGCTTCATGAGACCCTGGGCTTCTGCACCTGGCCTAAGCAGCGGAGACCATCAAATGGGGAGATGCTCGATGGATACGATGCCCCAGTATTGGTGTCACACAGCCTCATTCCATGGGCCTTTTATGCCAGGCAGGGCCCAGGGAGGGTGGCATGGCTTCTGGCTTGCATTTGCATGAAGCATCAGGTGCCTCCGAGTCATGCATGCTACAGGACTGGAGGGCGCATGTCTGCCAGGGAGCCCTGCAGACCCATGCTGGTGATGGAGACACTTAGCAGTCCCCGGAGTTAGGAGGGGGCAGGGTGGTGATGGGCAGCAGGGCTGGCAGCCTCACCACCACTGCATATTCCTGCTGGGTACAACCGCCATCCTGGGCGTGCACAGTCCAGGGCTGCCATCCCTCAGTCCTTCCGTCTGCACAGAGGTCTGCAGAACCCACCTGCTTCCATCCCCGCTGCTCCAGGCAGGGCTGGCTATCTTTGCTGGTTCTTCTGATTTTCTCTTTCCTCTTCTGCCCTCTTCTGTCCAGCCAGGGCTGCTGCCAGTTCAATTCCCCAGGCCTGGCCAGGGGTGCACATCCATCTGCCTTGTTCTTCCAGAAGCTTCCTTGTGTCTTTGAGACCACGTCCTTGGTATGGGGCTCAGAAATGGGCTCTCCGGAGCATGAGAAGCAGAGCGGATGAAAACTGCAGCTGAGAGTGGTGAGACTGGCCTGTCCTCTGAGCCTGCTGCCTCAGGCCTCACATGGGCTGAAGGCAGAGACAGGTCCCTACAGGTGGAGATGGGCCCATGCTGTGTTCCGAGGACAGCCTCAGGGAGCAGGGAGAAAGCCACATAGGCCAAGGAGACCAACCTTGGTGAAATCCTGTCCCTGTCCCCAGGGAGGTGACAGCAAGTCCTCTGGTTCACCTGCTGCTCCTTTAGAGAGGTGTTTTGGCATCTCCCTGCATACCTGTCTCCCATGCACAGCAGGGACAGGGTGGGGAAGTGGATATAGAGTTCTGTCCCCCTGTGGTAGAGACTTTTCTTGCCAGCCACAGGAATCGGTTCTAAGAGGCAGAACCCAGGGGCCCAACGAGTGGGGGAATGTAAAAGGGAAGGAGGCAAGCCCAGCCCCAAGGTCCAACCTGACTGGGAGGGACATGCCGGGGTCACCTTCAAATTCTCCTGCAACTTGAGGTCCTGGTGGTGCAGACACGTAGGCTGGACCTGATCCTTGTTTAGAGAGACAAAGGTCAGCCAAGCTGATGTAGGGCTGGTTTCAGAGAACCACTGTTCTCAGGCCTTGTAAGCACTGAGTTTTTAATTACTGGATTAAGTTTCATTGTAAGTTGACTTTATTCACCCAAGCAATGGTTCTGCTAGCTCCCTGGGCTCTGGCCACGACTGACTTGAGAGAAGGAAGTCATACTTCAAGCGGTACTGTGCTGGCCGTCACACAGGACCACCCTGAGCTGGCTGAAATGGCTTGCTTTCTTATTAGTGCATTGTAATTGTGGCTGACCATGGCTTTCTTGAACATTTGTGGGCATGCAGACTGCAGGGTGTCTATACCTGTGACCTGGCCTCACTCTCCAGGATCCTGGGTGACTGTTATTACCTTCCTCTTGCAGATACACAATAGGCAATAGACAGTTCAAGTGTTTCAAATGACCTCAGAATGTTTAAAAGAGGAAGGAAGAAAAAGACTCACAGTACAGCCCTCCAAAACCAGCAGAAAGAACCTGTTCAGGACCCTGGAGAGCACCCTGGGTGAAGGGGCAGGCATGCTAGAGCCTTTGCCAGAGACCCTAGTGCCCCCTAGCCCAAGGGATGCCGCCCGGCTAATGACAAGTATCAGGAAGCCCCACCCGAGCTGGCTGAGGCAGGGGGACCTGTCCACACAGGGGTGGCGAGGCCCAGAGCTTGGACCCCTGCCTTGTAGGAGCTGTGGGCAACACCATCTGAGGACCAGAGCTCCCTCCACGCCTCCCCCGTGCAGAACGGTGCGGCAGTTCACTCCGTGGAAGAGCCCCTCCCCTCCTGTTCTGATGGACCCTCAGCCTGGCGGGGAGGACGGTGACGCTGCTGGGCCTCGTGGCCTCCCCGAGCCAGTCCTAATGGAGTGGGATTTACCCGCAGACTTGTGGGTCCAAGTCCCTGGTCCATCCTGATGCCGAGGCCCAGGGCCAAAGGTGGGGAGGGGATTCTTCCAGGGGATTTGTGGGCCGTTGTGAACATTTAGGGCCTGGGCACTGGGTAGCCATGAGAAATAAGTGATAGCACACACAGGAGAAGGACTTTGCTTCCGGAGCAAGAGGGGCATGCGGGCAAGCCCACCTGGATCCCAGTGGACGGAGCTGGGAACAGAGTGTGGCCTCCCAGGCCACTGGCCCCACTGTGCTGACATTTAGCTGTGGACATTTTCACTTTACGAAATTTAAATTAAGAGTTGTGTGCATGTGTTTTTCTGACAGTCTGCCCCAGAATGATGTAAAATTACAATGAACCCAATTAAAAAAAAAAAAAAACATTTAGAATGCCAGCAACTTCTCAGGCACTGACATAGTTACTTTAGTTTCCCCATATCATTTCTGACCTGAGAGCCGAAGCCATAAACCAGCCAGCAGCAAATCGATGAGATGACGCTTCCATGACAAACCCAAACACCGTAAATGAGCCTGACAAGCGGCTGCCCCTCGGGCTCTTCCAGCCCTGGGAACCTTCGAGGCTGTGCCGGGGAGAAGAGACGCTCCCAGGACCAGGAGCCATTTCCTTCCTCCCCCACTGGTAAGAGGGAGGGCTGTCCATGAGACTGGGCCCGTCCTCGCCGCCCACCATGCTGGTCAGCTCCCGAGGCCCTCCTCACGTTGAAGGCTGGCCAGACCGTCCCAGCTCTTGCCTCTAGAAGACGCTCGTACCTGTCAGAGCCCAGCACCTGCGGGACTAGGGCCCTCAGGGTCCCCAAAACTCACCTGTGCGCTGGCACCAGCTCTCTGCTCCCCCTCCCCGCCTTACCTCTCCATGGGGTTGTCACCTGTGTGTGACAGCCAGGGATGTGGTTCCTGTGGACACCACCGTGCGGCCGGCTCTCTGGACACATACCTCCTCCTTTCTAAGGGGCCGGGCCCTCAGGCTCCTTCAGCATCGGCCTGTCTCACTCGGACGCCACCTGCCTCCCGGGCCACCGTGCAGGGCAGCCAGCAGGAGGAAGAGCCGCAGCGTCTCGGAGGCTCCTCTGGCCCCTCCGCCTCCCGCTGCAGGTGCAGCCCGGTGGCATCCTTTGTGCCCATACTTATTCAGTGAGCAGGAGGACACGCCTGCTCCTCGGCTCTTTTACAAAATCTGTATTCATTGATCAGAATTCCAAATTCCTGAGAAAAGCAGGGAAACTCTAGTGTTTACAAGTGAGATCTGGGACCTGGGGTGGGGGAGTGAGGGTAGGAACCCCTGGAGGTGCACGTGGGCGCAGAGGTTGGCCAGAGCTGCGCCCCGTGCAGGCCTGCTGCCTTGGCAGAGCACAAGGGCCGCGGCCTCAGAGGGGAGTGTGTCCTGCTGGTCCATGCGCCCAGGGCCACCTCCAGGGCCCTGCATCTCCCCTGGACCAAGGTGCGAGCTTTCTTCCTAGGGACAGAGGTACTTAGAGAAGATTTAATCAGGAGAGAGTAATGGGCCTAATGGAGTCTGTCCAGGGAAATGAGCTAAGCGCCTGCCTCCCGCTGCACACGGCTCAGCCTGCTCCCGTAATTGGCTGTGCTGCCGACGCCTCTGCTGCTATTAGGTTAACAAGCTGTGCCCATCGGCTGCACTGCAAGCGGCTGTCTCTGTCCTCCTGGCTCCACCATCTCCTGGCTGCGCAGACCTATCCTAAGTGGACTGACCGTGCCTCTTCTCGGCCCGGTGTGGGCTATAGATGGATGCCGGCCGGGCTCTTTCCACGTGGGCTGGGGCAGCGGGCACAGATTCCTCCTTGCCTGGCCCCGTCAGGAGGATTGCTTAGCGTTTCCCACGCTCATCCCAGGCTGCAGGCTGTGTGTGAAGCTGCTCCCCGGGCTTGGCGGTGGCTGCAGAAGGTCAGGAGAGTAGAGTCAGGGATGATGGCCTTCCCGTCGCAGGCTGATGGAAGGCAGAAGGGAGGTCTGGAGCTCCGGCAGCCATGATGGAACCTGAAGCTAATCAAACACCGAGGCTGTCCTGGAGCCGGGTGAGAGGACCTCGTTCCCGTGGTGGTGAGCGGTGAAGCCAGCTCTGGGCCACGCTTCTCTGCCCTGTGGTGGTGAGGAGGCGCGCCTCGTCCTGTCCCTGCTCTTGGCTTGGGGCTCTCAGTCGCTGACGCTGACAGCTGCGTCTCCCCCTAATCCACATCCACACCAGGAGCGATTCTGGCCCGCGTGTGGTGCTGATGGGCGAGGGCGGCTCCCTCCTGGCTGCGCTCGGCTCCGCCCTGCTCAGTGCTCAGCGTGTACAATGGTGAGTCCCTGGCCTAGTGTGACTCCCGGGCCAGGGCTGGGCCTGGGCTGCTGCGTTTCTGACAGGCTCAAATGTCAATCACCAAGAGAGTCCCTGGAGATGTTCTGGTGCAGGGATTTTAAGGCTGCACATGCCAAGTACGCATGTGTGTATGCACACAATATACTCCTGCACAGTGTTTCAAGTGGAAATTGTCTTGCTCCACGAACATTTCACTGTAACCTGTGTTTTTGCTTAGTGGTATCATTTGACTTTGCTTTCAAGTCCCTGGACGCCCAATGGTGGCTTCCTCTGCTGGACAGCAGAACCACCTGGAGCATCTTTACCTGCCCAGGGAAACCCCAGGTGGGGATTAGTTGGTGTGTGAGTTTTTATTCATTCAATTCTGTGCTGTTGAAAATGAAGGCTAGTCCCTGTTTTCTTGCAGTAAGTAGCTATTACCATCTTTGTATACCTCAGGCATCAAGGGTATGTTCTGGAAATCAGATCCTGGCTAGTGACCCCTTAGCCTGTCATGCTGTGAAGGTCACTTGCTCCAAGAAGGAGAGTCTGGACCCATTGCATGGCGGGGAACAGCAGTGCCCCTCTGCCCACGGCTCAACCAGCATGGGGCCAGAGTGTCTTTCCTGACCCTGGTACTCAGGTCTGTGGGCTAGGCTCCTCCAGGTGCAGGACCCCAAGGCGACTGTGGCCTGCTGCCAAGCTCGCACTGTCTCCAGCATGAAGGAGAGCTCTAGGAAGGGGGCCTGTCCCAGCATCTCCTGGCAAGCGCACCCTCAGGTTCTTTCGGTTTCAGTTTGCTGTTGCCCACGACAGGAAGGATCCTGACGGGTGCACCGGTTGGCAGTCCTCAGGGTCTGGCTTGGGCTGGATCCATCCCTAGGTTCTTCACATACCAGGTTCCATCTTTCCTCGGAGCTCACATCACTCTGGGAGATCCTGACCACAGCACAGGGAGCTAGATGGTCTGCTTCAAATGTGGGCCCTGCCCCTCAAGAGCTGCGCTCCCTGAGGCAGTGACTTAGGCAAGCTCAGTGTCCCATCCACAGCGTGGCAATGACAGCAGCACTGAGGCCGGACTGAGGTGAAATGGACAAGTGCACAGAGGGGAGCGAGAAGCACATGCGGCACAGGGCCCCATCCATCTCTCTGTTACCACAACCACGCCATGTGTCCAAGGGGGCTGCATCCTCCCCCTCGGGGCCTCTGCACCCGCTGGTCCCTCTGCCTGGAATGTTGCATCCTCTGACTGCACACACTTCAAAGGCCAGAGCCCTGACCCTCATTACACGTCCCGATACTCCCTGCGATCTTCTGTTCTGATATCCATGACGGCTTGCAACTCTGTGTTTTCACAGTAGTTATTCCTTCTGTTTCTCTCCAGACTGTGCATGTGAGGGCAGCGGGTGAGTCTTTTTTACCGATTTGTATCTTCAGTACCAAGGACAGAGCCAGCCCTTCAGGAAATACCTGCTGAATGAAGAATGAATGGGGTGGGTGGGCCCCTTCTTCGTTGGGAAAATGTTGCCTGACTGTGGCCAACATCTCAGAGGCTCCAGGGCTGGAGTGCAGGGAGGAATCCAAGGCAGTCAGGCATTCCTCACTGGCCCTTGGGGCTGAAGCAGGGGCCTAGGGACTCCCCTTTGGGAGTCTGTGGTCTTGGGGATGTGGACAGTCCAGGTACTTGATCACGGGCTGGAGGGTGCTTGTTGTTGGACATACTCAATACCTGCAACTGGTAAAAGAGCCCAGCCAGGCTGGTGCTGGGTGCACGGACCATTTCACACATTTGTGGGTACAGTAAATGGGCCATTACGGCGCATAATTATCCTTAGAGGGGATGTATCCTTTTTCCTTCTAAATACATTTGTGCATTATGAGCCTGTAATTAAAACAAAGGCGGACGTCACTCTGCACTAGAATCACGCATAAGAAATGAGGGGACGGGACCGGAGCTAAAAGGGTTGGGTGTTTATAATGCAAGGTAATTGCAGCACCGTTCCATGACATGTGCTTTGTTCTTGAAAACTGGAATTAGACTTTGATGTCTTTTGAGAGCCTTAATGCATTTGTAATTCACACAGAGCCTCCTTCTTCAGTTGTCTGCTCCTTGGAGAGCGCTGGGGACAGGCGACACGCTGGGAGGGGAGCTGAGGGTGAGCTTATGTAAAGCTGCCTGATGGGAGGGGCCAGCTCCGGAGCCCGTCCCATGGGTCCCATGGGTCCCATGGCTGGCAGCCATGGGGGCATCTGGAGTCCATGTGTGCAGGGCTGAGAGGTGCCAGTCCTCACTTGGCTGAGGGGGGAGAAATGGGGGGGTCTACAGCTGGGACTTTCACTTCCAGGGAACCCGAGTCCAAGGCTGTGCTGCACCACAGGCCACAATCCCTACCAGGGACGGGCCATGGTTCTTGGGTCCAAGCTCTGGCCAATACCAACCACCAGACAACTTAGAAACACTCTCAAATGTAACAGATTTTCACTCAGAACTTTGAGTCTCCCATTTCTGACATCCCGTGCACACGGTGTGAAGAAAGGGAGGAGGCAGCCTGGCTCAGAGGCCTGTTCTTGTTCCATTCTGGGCCAGTGTTCCCTGGGAGACCTGATGGGTGCTGGCCCTGCCAGGGACAGCAGGATGGTCACGTGAACATGAACAGACACACTCTAGAATCCCTCTGTCTTTAACAGCCCCCTCGTCTGAGCTCCCTGGGGTGGGTGCAGTAAACGAGAGCGCTCCTTCGCCTAACACCATCCTGACTCCCAGAGGTGCCGGGGTCTCCTGGATCCGAGGCCCCATGACCCAGCTTGGCAGTTACAGCGTCCCAGTTAAGCCCCACTTCCAATGAGGGGAGGCACAGGGCAGGCCTTGGCAGCACGCAGTAACCTGGAAAGATTTATGAAGCAAGTCCATGCAGAATGTCCACAGAAGCACTTTTTATCTAAGAGATAAAGTCTTCACTGCCAAATATTTACTGCACTCGGGAAGTGGAAGAGAAACTGACTCAGGAGGGGTATTTTATTTGAACTTCTTGTTCTCCAGGAGACCGAAGGACACTTTAGAGTGTGGCGTGCTGCACACAGAGGGCACAAGGCATCTCGCGTGAGCACCCCTCTTTCTGAGGACCAAGCCCCGAGCTGACTGCCCTCTGAGTCTGACCGTAGTCGGCTGTGCATGTCTCATATGTGTGGGTCCACGTTGGGAACCCAGGGGTCCCATGGAGGGTGCCTGCACCTGTGTGAGCGCCTGCAGGTTCACAGGCTGTCACCCATGCCTGCTCCACATGCGTACTGTGGTGTGTCAGCTGTATGAACCATGCGTGTGCTGTTTCCCTGTGAACACATGATCTGTGCGTGCTTACCGGGTACTGCCGTCCAGGTGTTACCTGTGCACGAGTAACCTGTGTGTGACGTTTACGCGGCTGTTTGCTGTATCTGTGTTATATGAGCCATGCTCCCCTGGCTACTTGGTGTGTGTGTGTACATTTGTGTGATCTGTGTGTGTGTACCATCCGGCTGCACGTTTTTTAGTGTCTTCACAAGTATTCTGAATGTGTGCTGACCATGTCTTATCTGAACCTCTGTTTGTGTGAACCTGCAAGTGCTCACCTGGGGGACAGCCATTTGCTCCTGTGTGTGACTACTGCAGCGTAGGCTGCTTGTGTGTGGAGTCTGCATAGCCAATATGTGTGTGGGTGCTTCTCTGTGCCGCCCTGTGAGTCTGTATTCCTGCGGGGGTGTGCTGTGCTGTGTGTCTGCCATATGCAGCCCATGTGTGCTGCCTCCTGGTATCTGTGCCTGCTGTGGTGTGCACGCAGTTTCACAGGCTCTGATGTGTGTGATGCCGTGTGAGTGGTTGCATACATGTACTGTGTGTGTATGTCATCCCTGTCACTTGTGTGTGTGGGGGGGGTCTGCAGGTTACCTGTGTAACACCTAAGGATTTCGGGGATTCTCCTGCTGATGTGAAGAACAGCTCCATGTTACCTGTGGGCACTGCCAAGGTCACCCAGGCTTGTCACCCCCGCGAATAATGTCCTCCAATCACTACCCCTGTAGCATGCCACTTCCTCCATTTTAGTGTGAGAGGCAGGAAAGTTCCCCCAGCTCCTTCTCACAGGTTCCTTTGGGAACTGAAATAAGCAGCCATTGACATCCTCCATCTTCCCTTCTCACCTTCCTAAGGTTCTTTCTGTGTGTGGGAGGGAGTTCTCGGGAGAGGAGCTGGCTTCTGAGGCTAAGCTCACCGGCTCTCACAGGAACCCCCTGGAAGCCTGCCC
Source organism: Graphiurus murinus (assembly GCA_004027655.1). NCBI lineage: Eukaryota > Metazoa > Chordata > Mammalia > Rodentia > Gliridae > Graphiurus > Graphiurus murinus. Next base: position 17,512 of record PVLC010004625.1, on the reverse strand, counting down.
GGGGCGGTGAGCCCGCCTATGACTTCAGGCCCTGGGGTGGACTCCCAGCCAGCGGTGGGAAGGCCCTGTTCCGCCTGGCTCCTCTCCCCGCAACGGACAAGCTCCAGGTCTTGGCTTCAGTCCTGGGACATGCCGTCAAGGCTGCATTGAGGCTGCGGGGCAGGGGCCATCTGCGCCTCCTCTCTGGGTGAGGCTGGGCAAGCGCAGAAGCTACAGCGTTGGCTCCTGGCACATGCTGCCTTTACAACAGGCCTATGCGGGTCATTCTCTCCCTCCTACAGATGGGGAAACTGAGGCACGAAGGGCAGAGGCTCAGGATGGCGTGGCTGGGAAGTGGCACCATCCAGCCTCAGGATTCCGATGTGGCTCTGCAGTTACGAGAACCCCAGGTGGAAGGCGGGGAAGCCACCTTAATTCGCTCAAGAACGTGCTAAGGGGATGGGGAACTTTACTCAAGGACGCGGAGACTAAAGCGCCGGCCTACCTCAGCACCGGGGATGAGAGCGCCAACGACGTCACCAGAACCGGGTCCGGTTTTCTCTACTTCAGAGCTTCGTCTGCAGCCGGTCGGGATTCGTTTTCTGAATCCAAGTGCCTGGTCTGATTACTTTAGACGCCCAGTCATAATAAGATGTCGGCCAGTCCATCTTAGCTTCCGGTCCGACCCGAGGCACTTCCGGCAGCGGGGTGGGGTGGGTGGGTAAATCCTGGCTTCACTCTGATTGGACAGACTATCATGTGACCTGCCCCGACCCAATCAATGTATCCAGGGCGCAGCCAGTGGAAAGTGTAAGAGCCTTTCTCATTGGCCCCCGGAAAAACTCTAACATTCGTTCTGATTGGACAGGCTGAGTTCATGTGGCTAGCCCTGAACCAATCATGGAGCCAAGATACAGGGGTTTTTCGGACTAGATGCCCACAGGTGACCAGCTTGATATCTGCTCAAGTTCCTCTTCTCTTCCCGGTATTTCCTTGGTCAGCATCCAAATTCATCGCTTCTCCTGGAGTCTTTCTCCCAGCTGCCTGCTTCCGGGAGGGTATAAACTGAGGCAGTTTATATTAGAGGAAGACCCTCTAGGACTTAGAAGAGATTAGTCAAAGAGGGATAGCATGGGTGAAGTCTGAACTTGTGGCTTGAACATGAAGGCAGCCCACTTTAGAATCACGGATTGCATGAAAGAGAAACATTCCTGCCGGGCGCGGTGGTGCACGCTTGTAATCCCAGTATTTGGGAGGCAGAGACAGGAGGATGACAGGTTTGAGGCCTGCCTCAGGAACTTAGGGAGACCCTGGAGAGAGAGAGGAGAGGAGAGAGGAGACAGAAGAGGAGGAGAGAAGAGAGAAGAGAGATTGATTCCAGAGTTGGAGAATTGCCGGTAAAATCTCGAGGGTTACAGTACCTTTCCTAGGCAGTCCTGAATGATAGCTGTGAATATTCCCCTAGAATTTCAACAGATCTAAACTCCAGGTGCTCTGGGGGACCTTTGCAAGCCTGCACTAGAGCATCAGAGAGTCTCTCTTGTCATCTGGCAGCAGCTGGCTATTCACCTCATTTCCAGGGAGCACTGGCCTGGGTGACAGCACATGGCTAACCTCCAGAACTCCATTACAGTGTGGAGTGCCCAGATAATCTCAGAAATAATTTCATTAGCCACCTCATTTTCAGCTATCCATGACTTTATTGAGAGATTCCTCTTAGGAATTAAAGTTTTTCATGCTTGGTTTCTACCCAATGGTGAATTCTTTGCAGAGTTTAGTTGAATTTATTTCAGTGCTTTGAGAGCTAATAGAGTGTGCGCTTCTAATCAGCAAATAGGTTCCTTCAAATTTACTTTTGTACATGCCTGGGAATTGTCAAAGATATTTGGATTGGCTACTTTAACCTTTTTTAAATTCCCCCCCCCCCCCAAACGTGCACACTACAAGAGACAAGAGGGTGGGTTTGGTAAAAGCTTGTTAGTTTGGGTTCCTGTCCAATAAATTATTACTTGGAGGCCAGGGTTGCTTAGGAGACATCCTTCTGTAGGTAAATAACTCTGTACTGTCATAACCACCCAGTTTGTATGGTGTTTGTTTTGTTTTGTAGAGAGGGAATTGAAAGAGAGTCTTTCCTTCATTACCGTAAACGTTGCCATTCAGCATTTATTGAGGAGTTTTGTGATCCCATTACATATGGAAGGATGACAACCCCAACTCCCTTCAGGCACCTGTAGCTGCTAGCTGCTGCAGACTGATCTCTAACTTTGAGTAGTTTTTTTTTTTCCCCCTTCAAACTTCTTAAATTGTGCATATTTATGGAGTACAGTATGATAATCCAATACATGTAAGCCACGAATTTCTAAAGTCTGCTATACTGCCCCCAGGGGGATATGCTGGAGTGATCCAGGGCATCACTAGTAGCCTTAGGGGTATCGAATAAAATTAAGGGGGGCAGTGCAAGCATGGGGGGGGTGCTGAGCAATTTTTATCTGAAAAGGGGGTGGTAAGTTAGTAAGTTTGGGGATCTATGATTGTAAACAATGTACAACAATCAGATCTAGGGAATTAGTATTTCCAACTCCTTAAACATGTGTCATTTCTTTTTGCTGGGAACCTTCCAACTCCTTTCTCCTACTGTTTTTAATGGAGTTCTGGAGTTTGGCTATGTGCATAGCACCCAGGCTGGAGACTATATTTCCCGGGCTTCTTTGCAGCAAGGTTTTGGCCAGTGGAATGTGAGCAGATGTCTCTCTTATGGGGACTTTTTTTCAAAAGGAAGTGTACTGCTTGGGACTTCCTGTCCCTTTTCTTTTCTGGAGAATGGAGACTGGGTGTCAGGCTCAGCCATGAGGAGCAGGGCAGTGTCCCAGGGAAGGCCAAGCAACTACATGATGTGTCCCCATTCATGGTCAGTGAATGGAACTCGGGAAGTTGTGTGACCATTCTTGACCTTGGGAAGATGTGACCTCAGTGTCTTGTGAAGTGGGCAAGCAGTTTGGCATGCCCCAGGACAAGGTCCCGTGTGGGGCACCGAGTGGGGGGAATCTGTTACCTTACCTGGGAAAAGGGCCTTTGTGATAACGGCTGGGGACCTAGAGGTAGGTAGTGGGTCTATGCAGGTGGGCCTGGGGTATTCATGCAAGTCCTTAGGATGGAAGGTCTTTCCCAGCAGGACCAGAGAAATAAGCTAGAGACCAGGAGCACTGGAGTTTGAGAGGGACACACCTGTGTGACAGGAGGGGCACAAGATGAGGCATGGAAGAGGTGCCAGGGCTTGGGAAGGCCTCAGCTGATGGCCAGTGACAAGCAGGGACCTCAGTCCTATGGCTACAGGAACTGAACTTGGCCAACAAGCCGAGAGAGAGAGGAAAGGTGTCCTCCCCCAGGGTCCCAGGAAGGAATGTAGCACCAGTGCTCTGATTTAGATCAGTGTCAGACTTCTGACCCACAGAACCTTAACAAAACACACTGCCTTGTCTGTGCTGCTAAGCCGTGGTGATTTTCGACAGTGGCAGAGGGAATCTAACACACCTGGCCGTGTTTCTGGATGTAAAGGAGGAGCTGACCCTCAGCCTGCAGACACTGGCAGCTGCCCCCACCTGAGGCCAGGTGCACATGCAGGTGCGGGGCGGAGCTGGCCTTGGGATGGGAACAGGAGTCAGAGGCTGAGAAGAACATGCCCGTCCTGCCGCCCAGGAGAGACGGTGGGCCTCGGTGGCGGGCGGCACCTGGCAGGTGAGTGGGGAGCTGCCACCTGAGGGTCAACGCCCCACTTAGCAGAGAGCGATGCTCCTTTTGCTGAGCAGACATGCTGGAGGACCTGCAGCTCGACCTCCTGGCTGTGGAAAGACGAGTGATCTGCCAACGTGTGTTATTTTCCACCGAGATTGTCATGTTTGTGCTTTTTGTGTCCTGACTGTGAAAATGATACAGCTGAAGATTGATTTTGTTAAGAAGATGGCTCTTTCTGTTCTCTGCTTTTCTCACTTTCTACTGGCTCTCTGGGAGGGCTCACCCCTTCCCCCCAGCAGGTCTGAGCCGCACACCATTATTTATGGAGCAGTTGAGGAATTTCTCCAGCATCCCTGCCATCACTAGCGTCCCAGCTCAGGTGTGGGTCCCAGGAAGCCTCTGTTACACATGGCGGGGGACGGCTTCCATTATGGAGTCCACAGTGAGTCCTTGGGATAATGTTGAGCCAGTTGAGCCTGTGCCCACGACGAGGCCTTGGCCGAATGCACCTGGCCCTTGGTCCCACCCAGCCTTCCCCGACCATCATCCTTAGAGCCATCTTTGCTGTGGCCGGGTCCCCATGGGGGCCCAGGGGTGTGAGCAGCAGCGGAGGGCAGCTCTGCACGTCAGCGCTGATGGCAGAGGTCCAGGCGAGGAGATGAAGTCTCTGCCATCTGAACCCCAGTGGGGGGTTATTGTGACTTTGCCCCAACATTATGAGTTGATTCCACAATGGATCGGATCTTTCACTCCTCTGGAGTGAGACACACACAGGAATCTATATTGGAATCCTACCCCCCACTTGATGGTGTCTGCTGGGGGCTGTCTCTGCTTCTCAGTGGGGCCTGGGGCTGTTCCATCTTTTTAAGATGTGTAGCCTTTCAGAGATGATCAGGTCATGGGTGTTGAGTTCTCTGTTATAGATATAAAATGCCCCCTAAAGAGCTCATTTGTTAATACTCAGGGTTGGTGTAATTGAGTCACGAGGGATGTAATCTCAGAAGTGGATACGTCCATTGCAGTGGCTTTACCTGGGTGGCACCGAGTAGACCTATGGGGTATGGCTGGCGGGGGATGGATCCCTGGGGGGCGGTGGCCTTGGAGATCATATATGGCTCCTCCTCCCCGGCTCACTCTCTTGCTTCCGCCCTCCCTGATGTGGGAAGCACAGCCTGAGCACTCTCTCCCTCTCCCGCCTCCCACCGCCATGCCCTGAGACCCACAGTCCCTGGCCTCACGCAGATTGATCCCCAAAGCATACGAAAATAAACCTCCTTTCCTCTAAGTTACGTGGTCAGGCCTTTAGATTATGACTGCCAGAATGCTGATGGTTACCCCCTCAGGACAGGGTTAGTTTCCTTATAACAGAGACTCCACAGGGCTTCCTTGCTCCTTCTGCCAGCGGAGGACACAGTGAGCAGGCTGCAGCCTGGCGGGGCCCTCGCCAGAGCCCAACCATCCTGTGACAAACCTCCGCTGTGTCCAGTGGTGTCAGGCCCTGCCTCAGCATCTCCCTGAGCCCCTCTTGTGAGCCGGAGAAGAGGAGGCTTCCTCGTGGGTTCTCAGCCATAGGGGGCAGACCGGGCTTGGGGCTGGGAGGCAGGAGAGCCAGGGCTGGGTTCTCTAGACACTGGGTGCTACGGTTGGAATGTTTGTGTCACTCCCAGCTTCCTGTCAAAACAACGCCCGAGGCCTCAGTACTGGGAAGTGGGGCTTTCGGGAGGTTAATCAACTGTGAAGGCGGAGTCCTGGAGTGGGATTGGTGTCCTTATAATAGGGCCAGGGGTGGCCAACGTTCAGCCCTCAGAGGATACGGCAGCCAGGCTCCATCTTGGAGGTGGAGGGTGTCCCTCACCAGACGCTGAGCCCGCCAGGGCCTTGATCTGGGGCTTCCAGCCTCCCGGGCTGTGAGAAATAAATTTCTACTGTTTATAAATTATCCAGTCAGTGGTATGTTGTTACAGCAGCATACCACAAAGAGACTAAGACAGGGGAAGGGGCGGTGTCTGATTATAGAGGTGCTGCAGGTTTCCCAAAGGGATGGCCCCTTGCCTTGAGAGTCCATTAAGTTTGCCTTGTGTGTGAGAGTACGAGAGAAACTCGAGAGAAGGAAGGAAAAGCGATGTTAGCTGTGCAGAGCCCAGGGAATACTCAAGGCTGAGCAAATATCAGTTGTCCCTCAAGTGTGAATGGAAATTCATCCAGAGCCGCTGCCTGAGCACCCAGGGGACACCCTCCTTTCCACTGGTAAGTGGGGTGCACGAAGAGATGAAACAGATGCTCTGACTCAATGCTAATAACCCACAGGCATGCAAGAACGGCAAGATCTATGAAATCAGAAAATCAATTTTCAAGTAAAAGAAAAAATAATATAATGGCAGTTTAGGGTCCAGTTATCCTTCCAGAGTTTATAGGGAAGCATTAGGACTGAGGCGATCCAAAATATAGATTGATGCAGCCCAGAGAGGGATTAAAATACATTTTATACGAAGAAACATCGGAGCCCAGGGTTCTGGTGATGAGAGAGAAGTGAATGCATTTGGTAAAAGCCTTTAAATCCAGCGCTCCATCCACTAATGCTGTATCAGTCAGCTCTTGGTCTCTGTGACCAAGATACGTGATAATAACATCTTAGAGGAGAAAAGGTTGAGTTGGCTAGTTTCAGAGGTTCAGTCCATGGTCGGCAGGCTAAAAGTAGAAGCATCATGGCAGAAAGGTGTGGAGGAAGCCAGGAGCGGAGGTACACGCCTGTAATCCTAGTACTCGGGAGGCTGAGACTGAAGGATCGTAAGTTTGAGGATAGCCTCAGCAAGTAGTGAGACTCTCACTAACCTAGTGAGAATCTGTTTCAAAAGAAAAATGATATAAGGCTGGGGGTGTAGCACGGAGGTAGAATGCCCCTGGGATCAATCCCCAGTAACACACACACACACACACTCACACACACACACAGGTATGTTGGAGGAAGGCTGCTGAGCTCATAGCAGAGAAGGAGAGGAAGGGACCAGGGACAGATATAGTCCAAAAACATGCCCCAGGGACCTGCTTCCTCCAGCCACATGCCACCAACCTACAATTACCCACGCAAATCATGACCCGTCAATGGGCCAATCACCCATTTATTCCACCTCTGAACGTTGCTGCCTTGTGAACACAAGAGCTTATTTTTTTTCGGGGCAGGGAGGCAGTCCAGATCTGAACTATAGTGGATGCTAAGAAACCATCCTGCTGGGTGTGCCGTAGTTGATACAGCTGTAGAGATCCACGTGAAAAGATTGGGGGGATTCCTTAACAAAACTGTAGGTTTAGTTGTTTTACTTAAAAAAAAAAAAAAAAAAGAACAACACTTCTAAACTGCACTCCTAACTGCCACACCACAGAGGAAGCAGCCCACTCCTGGTGTGGAACCGAGCTCAGAGAACCAGCAGCAATGCGGGTTTCCAGGCTGTGTGTCCAGTCGTGTTTTCAAGAAGTGTAGGTCTTGTTTTCCCAATCTACCCAACTTCACTCCCACAAGCAACTGTAGAGATGACTACTCTGATCCGATGCTCACAGACTAGAAGCCTGTGTTTTCGTTTTTTTTTTTTTTTCCTAAATTTATATTTTTAGCTCAGGCAGGAAAAAAAGAGAGCCTTCCACGTGGGAACCGAAGTCTTTCTCTTTGAAGCAATGACTCAGGTCTACACTGGGTGATCTCTGACTCACTCACCGTTCCCAGGCTCTGCCCTCCCTTCTCCTCCCCTCCCCTCCCCCCACTGGCTCCCCTCTGTTCCCAGCTGATCACCAAGCTCATTTCCGCTCTGCCCACACTCTCCTCTGTCCCCACCCACATCCCCTCTCCATTCCTAAGCACAACCCATTTTAGCTCCCCCCAGCCAGCTGCCCATTGGGAGCCCCTTGGCGTCAGGTTCCGCCCGGTGTACAGGGTGGCCTGGCTCCCCGGCATCTCTTCCATCTGCCCCCTACCCTCTTCACAGCTGGTCCACTCACCGTATGCAGAGGCGGAGGGGGCTCCACACCCCTGGCCACATCCTGTCCAGCTGCGCTATCCTTCCTGAGGCAAAACAGTTAACTTCTCCCGGGTGGGCAGGGATGTTGGAGGGCAGCTCTGCTGTTCCTGAGGCTGGGGCAGTGACGACACAGTGGTTACCTTGGTTGCTCTGGACAGCCACTGCAGTGCAGAGGCCCACGCCCCGGGGAATCCCCTCCTCCAGCTTCCTTCCCTGCACTGCTGGGCTCATTCTCTAGCACGGGGAAATGCTTTGCTGTGCAAATACAAAAGAGTGCGGCCCTGGCTCTGCTTGAGGCAGGACAGACAGGCAGACAGTGCCAGCCCTGGGCTTCTTCCCAACTCTCCAGCGTGGCCTCCAGAGCCGGGTCCCTGCTGGTGGGGGCGCAGACTCCATGAAGAAGCCAGGCGTGTGGAAGTCCAGCGTTGTCTCCTCCACAGCTGGAGCGCAGTAGATAAGGGCCAAGGACTGTGTGCACACTGGCAGGGAAAGAGTCTTGGCCAGGACTGCTGAAGGAGACGCCACACTGCGAAGGAACAGAGAGCCTGGCCCACAGGACATGCCTTCGGGTAATCCTGCGTCTGTGTGAAGATGCGCAGGAGCATGCCGGCTGGGGTCAGCTGAGCTGGAAGATCGCTGGAGGCGACAGCGGAGGTGTCACTCTCACAGGATCTGCGCTCAAGGCCTCAGACTAGGGTTATATTCTGGAGTGCCTGGGGCGGGAGGTGTCACCTGCGGTGATCTGACAAAGCCTCTCTGAGGAGACATGTGGCCAGGGTCTGGACAGACATGCTGGAGAAGGTTCTGGACCCGAGGTGGCCTGGGCCCGGTGTGCAGGGACAGAAGGCAGCGTGGCAGCAGGGAGGAGTGACTCCGTGCGGAGCAGGGCTGTGGACACAGTGGCAGCACTCGGACTCTGGCGATCCTTGTGGGTTTCTTGAACGCATCTCGCTGTTCCGGGAGGAAACGAGAGCTCCATTTCCCAGCTTCCCTTGCAGCCAGCTCCTAGTGTGACGTCACCAACACGTGACCTGGCCCCGCCAATCAGATGCCTCCCATGAGCCTCCGCGTAGGAAGAAGCTCTGTGAGAAATACGGCGCGGGGCCGGACACATCATGTGACCTAGGCTCCCCAAATGAGAAACCTCTAGTCGTCCTTCTTGTAGGAAGAGGATCTGGAAAGAACCTGGCTGCCTGGCAGGACATATCATGTGATCTAGGCTCCACCAATCAGAAACCTCCAGTCAGCCTCTTCTTGGGAAAAGGGTGTGTGTGGGTGGGGGAGGGGAACATGGCGCCTGGCAGGACATATCATGTGACCTAGGCTCCACCAATCAGAAGCCTCCAGTGAGCTTCCGCGTGAGAAAAGTTTGAGTGATGGTGCTGGAGGAGAACCTGGGCGTTTGGGAGCCCTGATGGAAACTTAACATCCAGGTCCCAGGGCCAGCGGGCCAGCTGTGGGTTGGGCTGGGGCCTTCCTGTCTGGAAGCTTCCTGGTGTCCACCCTGGTCATCCACAGATGGGGGCCCCTATGCCTTGTGGGAAATGTGCAGTCTCAGACCCCAGTCTAGACCTGCTGAGGGGGAGCTGGGCTTGAGCCAGCTCATGCTACAGTCTGAGAAGCAGGGCTAGGTTGTGCCCTTTCTCTGCTTCATGCAGCTGTAAGGTCTGTTGCTACAGTGAAAACTTAGATGATGCTGAAGCTGCTGGGAGAATTTGAGCAGGGAGCATCATGGTCTGGTTTATCCTTTAAATATCTGTTATGCCAATGGACTCCAGGAGGCCAAGAGAGGAGGCGGCATGGTCACAGAAATACACGCTTATCTGGAGAAAATATCCAGATGCACATCCTTGGGGGACACTTGGATGCACGTGCACGCGCGCGCACGCACACACACACACACAGAAATGCTCCACGTACACAGGCACACAGCCACAAAGACTCGGCAGAGCTGGGGAGACGTCTCCCAGAACTCCCTTTTCCTCATGTCCCTACAACTGTAGAGAAGAGTCAGGCTTGCTTGGACCAGCCCCGCCGCCACCATGAGACCATGCGGCGGACACCGAGTATATCAGTGAGCCCTGGCTGAGGTGGGAGAATGGATTCTGTAATGAAGAGCCCCAGGCTAGATGAAATGCCTGCGTCCCAGCCTCTGTCTGGGACCGTTTTGGGGCTCAGCTCCCCTCCGCTGCAGATCAATATGGGTCAATGGCCGGTGGCTTTTTTAGTCAGGCAGCCAGTGACCAGCATGGGCCCCGGGGCAGTTCCCTGGCACTGTGCACCTGTGCCTTCCAAGGCCTGGCAGGCAGGCAGGCAGGCAGGCACCATGCTTGCGCACCAGCTTGGTGTGATGTGGCATATGCCATTTGTGCCCTGCAGAGGGACTGGGCACAGAGACAGTGGACACGTCAGCATCTGTCCATGGTTTGGCTGTAAACACGGATTTACGCCCAGGCTGGGTTAATCCCACTAATCCATTTCAAGGGAAGAGAATCATGTTTGAGAGAAATAGCGTAGTAATTGCACTTGAGATGATAATTCCTTGGAATCCCATTATTTAGGTCTAGGTTAAAAGACACCGAGTCTTGGTTAACAGCTCTCGCTGTTGTCCTTAGGAGGAGAGCTGTTTGCTCAGGGTCGATGGCCCCGTTCAGTAAGAGTGGTGTTTTAAAGCAGCACTCGCAAGGCTTCTGGGGGTCCCTGGGACTCTCGGGGTTTGTTTTGGAGCTGGGACTGGAAGGGCATTTTCCCAGTTCTCCTGCTTGCTCCCATGCTCCTTCCTTCCCCTTTCCCTGCATCCCTGAGCTGACAATGGAGCTGCGTTTTGCAGCTTCTGACTGGGCTGGCCTCTGCCTAGGTGCGGGGGAGTATGTGGGGGAGGGTGGAGGGAGCAGGGCCCAGGTGTCCTCCCTGCCTGCCCCGGCTTTGCCTTGGCTGCGGGCCCCGTAGAGACACTGTGGTCCCCTGAGATCTGGGCCCTCGCCTAGCTCCTTCCTCCCCAGGGGCAGTGGCCGGTCGCTCTACAGGTTCCCGTTTCCCTCACAAGCTTCTGTTTGCCATCTCAGCTTGTCCACGTGGGTCCCTGTGTTAACTCTCCTGGGCCCAGCACCTGCAGGGATTCCCATCTCCTGACAGACCCTGGGGTGGACTTGTTCCTTGTCCTGACTCGCAGGCCTCTGCCCCTGCCCCTCATTCCAGGAAATCTTTGGAAGGCTGTTTTTGTTTCTCACTATCTCTGCTTTCATGGGTATCAGCGACATTGTCAGACCCACATTCCTCACTGTGGTTCTAAGATCTCTTGCAGAGGTTGCGAGGCCGGCATCATGGCCCATCAGGACCCCTGTTAAAAGGGGAAGTACTTGGGTTTCCCAGTCATTAGAGTTCCCAAATTGAGTGATGGTCTTGGGTCATCAAGAGCATCTCAGTGCCTGGGATTGTATCCCGGGATTGCCGTCCTCTGATCCTGTGCCCGAGGTCCATGCCCATGAGCTGAGCCATACACCTGAGGCAAGCCTGTGCGCCTGACAGTGAAAAATTACATGTAGGATATCTGCACGAATCACAACGATCCCGACAGAAGATGTTCAGTTAAATATATATTTATAAAGTTTAATTAAGTGTGTGTGTAAAGTTTAATTAAACTTTTCATGTTGAGGAAATTGCAGGTACGTGTAGATTTCTGCAGACTCTCAAGCTGCAGTAAGAAATGGCTCAGAGATCTTGCGTCCCCTTGACTCCGAGTGTCCCGTGGTGAAATCTGGAAGGACCGGCACCGAGTCACAGCCAAAGATCTGACCTTGCGGCCTTGTCAGGGGAAAGTGGCAGTGGTCAGTGTCAGGAGGTCCAGCGGGTGGCCCTCCCCTGCGTTTTCCCGTGTGCCGCGTCCCTGTGGGTGTGCTGTTTGTGTGGGAGAAGCCGGCGCTGGTCAGTAGAGGTTCACCACGGACGCTGTAGGTGGCAGGGAACATTCCTAGTGCTGATTGATGGGAAGGTGATCAAAGCTGGTTATGCTTTAGCTCGATGAAGAGGACGTGTTCACATGGATGTGTAACCATGAGTTAATTTCCCAAGGTGGACGAGGCGTGTGTTCATGCACCGCTGTGTAATTAAAAATAATTTAAAAAATGGGAATAAAATGAAATAATTTCCATTTGTCTGAAGGAGTAGTGCCTCTTATCTAGCACAATGTTATGCAATTTTATCTGACATCTTCAATACATCACTGGAAATAATATTCCGACATAATGAGGTTAAGAGCATTTTTATTATTTTGGCTTTATATAATTGCAGCACTTTATGATGATATAGCACGTAATCTCAAACTATAAATAGTCCCTCTCCCTGATGTAGATGAGAATGTCCTTCCTGCGGGGTGCGGGGACACGTCCTTGGGTTATGAAGGGAGGCACTGTCCTCAGAGGGTGAGGAAGGTGATTCGTCTACGGGGGGAAAGGGGAAAAGACTAGACACACCCTATGCCCCATGCAGAGCCCCTGCTCCAGCACCTTCACTGGCTCCCTACCTACATTTTAATAATGGAGGCACCATGGGCCAGCACAGAGGGGAAGGAAGCCAAGCATGCACTGTTTATCCAGAGCTCACTGTGTGTTGCATGTGGACCAAGCGTGTCACGCATCATCTGAGGCAACGGTCATGAGAACTCTGTGGCACAGGCAAGATAATTATCCCCATTCTGCAGAGGAGGGAGCCAGGCTCAGCTGAGAGACGGAAGATGCTGTACACGACTGACTCACCAGTGTCCACGGCCCCTTCGTGGGAGGATGACCCCCGTAGATGTCGGGCTGGGCCACGGACCTCCTTGGTGTAATGAAACATGAGGGAAGTAGCAGGTGACTGTCTGGGCTGGATCCCCGGTGGGATTTAGGGTACCACTTGTCACATTCTCTCGTCCCTTTGCCACAGGGAGGGACAATCCCACCACACAATACTGGACAAAACTGGGAGCCAGGAATCAGCCTTGACTTCCGCAGCCCGCCGGGATCTGGGGGATGTTTGTTACACAGCGCTGTCCAGTGCATCCTGAGAGTCACTGCCCAGCCACAGCAAGTGTCTGTCTGCAGCAGGACCTGGTGTCCCTGGGTCCTGGCTTCTCAACAGAGTTGGGGCCACGGGGAAGCCTGACACCCCAACACCTGTTGGCCAAGGCGTCACTGCCCTGTACCACATCTGGAATCCTCTCCTGCCTGTCTTTCCTGCTCTGCCTACACTGCACAAAGGACCCAGCAGCCGGGTGACAGACTGCGGGCTGGGGCAGGCTCCAGTTCACCCTCTGAACCGTGGAAATGAGCCTGGTTCCAATCAATACTCCCCGGGGCTGCTGGGCTGGGGGTGAGAGTGTCTGCCCTGGACAAAATGGCTGGGGAGGAAAGGAGCTGACTGGAGGCAGCAAGGGAGGAAAACAAATGCCTCCCGCTGTTTCTCAGGTTTTCTTTCCCCTCCTCCATCAGGAAATACTAGTGCAAGGCTGTGAGAACCTTCCCTCAAGTCAGAGAGGCCGGGCTGCCAGTCGGTGTGTGCTCAGCTGTGACATTTGGACCCGCCGACTCGAGGCCGTGTCCCCCACCTTCCCCCTCAGCCCCACCTGTGTGCTTGTAGCAAAGGAAGAACCCTGTCACAGCGAGTTCCTAAGGCTCAGGCAGGCCGGTGCCCAGCCCCGCTCACGGCTCTGGCTTCCCCCCAGTGCGCGCTCCCTCCAGCAGAGGCTGGGCCAGCTCTGTGGGGACCCTGTGCTCAGAGCCTCGGGACAGAACAGGGGCGGGCGCAGGAAAGGAGCTCCTGCTCACACCCTCGGTCTGTCTTGAAGTTCTTTGTCTTCTTTTAGTGCTGAGATAAACCCAGGGACGCCTGAGCGCTGAGCTACATCCCAGCCCTTTTTAAATTTACTTTGAGATAGGGTCTCGCTAAGTTGCCAGGCTGGCCTCACCCTTGCAGTCCTTCTGCCTCGGCCTCCCGAGTGGCTGGGGTGACAGCTGTGTTCCGCTGCGCCCGGCGGAGATTCTTTCCGTAATGGCCAAGTGATCCTGACTCACGTGCCACCGCAGCTGATTCCAGACGAGGCCAGGAGGGCTCGGGGTCTAGGAGCCCTGTGTGGGTGGCCCTGTCCTCAGCACCCCCCTCTTCCCACTCCTGGTCAGACACCGCCTGCCCCTCCCGAGGATGCGCTGGGCAGAGGAGGCGGCCTCAGCCATCATCTACCCACGAGGGTCCCATTGTCGCCGACAGTGGGGGTCGACGTTTCCCAGCACCCCACCCAGGCCTTCCCTGGAGCTTCCGGGGTGCAGACCCCCATCTCCTGGTCCAGACAGCGTTGAGCAGGTGACCGTGGTCTGACCATCAGGATTCCTTCAGGCGGCTCTGAGACTCCATGGGAGGAGCGAGCTGGAGGGCCCTCCGAGGAGGTGGCGGGTGGAGGTTCACCCGCCACGTGGAAAGGCACGTTTGGGGACTGGCGGTGGCTCGGGATGACTCCTGCTCCTGACCCGAGCCTTTCGTCTGCGAGGTGGAGGTGCCAAATGGCCCGGCAGGTTTCAGTCTCTGTTTACTGAAATTAACGAAGCTATAAATCATACCTGTCACATCCCGTCCCGGAGGTCTGGTGGACTTGCTGCGTCATCTGTGTCAGAATTGCTCTGGGCACGGCCAGGAGCTCCCCAAGCAGAATGAGCCGGTGACAGCCTGCCCCGGTTCCCGTGCCGTGCGCACAGGTGTCTGCAAGTTATGGGAACACATAACTCGCAGTGCATATGTTTTCCACAAAATGCATGGCCCGGTGTGCTCCTCTCAAGGGCTCCTCGTTCCTTTTCTTCCCGCACAGGCTTGTAAGGCGCGTGCGCCTCTGCTGGGGGTGACCCACACCTTTTCATGTGTATGTTACGTCTGGATTTAAAATGCCCCCAGCCGCGGCCAGCCTCAGCTACATAGTGAGGCACTCCGCAACTTAGTGAGACTCGGTTTCAAAATAAAGAATAAAAAATAGGGCTGGGGGTGTAGCTTGGAGGTAGAATGCCCCTGGGTTCAATCCCCAGTACTGAAAAAAAAAAAATGCCCCCAGCCCCGTGTGTTGGCGATGCAGCCCGGGTCAGAGGAGGGCAAGGCTGAGGAGGCAGGTCACTGGGGATGGGGCCAGGGGCTACGTCTGTTTCTCTATTTCTTTCTGTCTCCCCCCCACACACACACCTCCAGCTGCCCTGAGGTGAGACGGGGTGTTTCTCTGCCATGCTCTGAAGCCCCGCCTCCCAGCAGTTTCTGCCTTGCAGCCAGCCCACTCTGGACTGAATCCTCTCAAACTGGAGCCAACTAAACCTTTCTCCCTCTGAGTTGTGCTGCCAGGTATTTTTTTGCCACGGCGATGAAAAGGCTGACCAAAACAATGTGCATTTCATTTATTGCACTCTAAATTAATTAAATCTCCACCTCCTTTCTGAGTTATAGTGCTGAATTTTAATTGTTGCCCTCTGGCTGATAGTGTGTTAATACACAGACTCTTAGCTCTGTGTATGTGTGCGTGTGTTTAATTTTGTCTGTTGATAATATTACTGGTCAATAATTATTTAACATTACACCCAGTGCACCATTTAATTTTCTCATGGTGACTTAACTGCATTTCAACTTTGCTCTTCCGCCCCTCCCCTTCCTTCTTTATGTATGCCCTTCGAAGTTCTAGCCGAGAGGGGCTCCTGCGGTTAATTTCTCCCTCTCTCTGTCTTTGGGGTAGGTCCTGAAGTCCTCGCTGGGCTCCTTGTGAGCATCCCCGCCCTTGCTCCTCCATGTCTGGGGACCCTCTCTGGCCACGCTGGGCTGACTCTGGGCAGACGCAGGGAGGCTCACCACGCCACTCCTGCAGGGCCCGTGTCCTCCCTGTGCCCCTGGGGAGTCCCAGCTCTGCTCCGCCATGTGTCAAGAGCCCTGTGGGGGCCACGTGGACTCAGCAGGTCCCACAGCCTCGGGCCTCCTGCGACCCCCACCTCTACCTTTGTGTTGTGCTGAGTCAGAGTGGCTGCAGCCTGCAGAATGGCCGGGCAGTACTGAGCCTCACGGCCCCTGCACTCCATCCCTGGCTCCTTCTCCATCGGGAGACCTGGAGGCGGCGGGGAGCCGGCTCTGCCTTCGTCTCTGGAGCTGCCGGGCCTCCGTGGGCGGCAGCGCTTCCTGGGCACTTAGCGGCTGATTTACAACTCATAATAAACGAGGCTTTACTGCTTCTGGGTGTCTCCTGCTGCCATGTGGAAATATATCAGTTGTGCTATCTTGGCGACACCCTCCTACCTGGGCACAACCCTCCGCTAACAAACGGCCCCGACTTCCTGTCTTGGTGGAGTGCTCAGGGTCAGCTCTCCTGGCCCCACCGAGCCTCAGGAGCCGGTCAGAGTGAGCGGCGGGGAGAGTCCGGAGCTGCCGCGGCACGCTCTGGGCCTCGGAACGTGGTGCGGTGTCTGGCGACCAGTCTTCTCTGACTCATTTACTCGCCCCAGTGGAAGAGACACCCGGAGAAAAACAAGCTCAGGGTGAATGATCCCAGATGATTTATGATCTGTGTATGCCTTTTGAATAAATTAATTACCTTTTTAATAATGGTTTCTTCCCTGAGGGAATTGGATTTCAAAATGTCTGGTGTGGGATAATATTAAGAGTCGGCTTCGTGATTACACTGCTGGTGGGAGCGGGGAAGGCAGAGGGCAGGAGGAGGATGCAGGGCAGCCAGCGCCCAGGGGCAGCAAAGGTCTGAAAGCTGACACCCCCTCCTGCTCCCCTTCACAACTCCCACAGAAGTAGAGCAGCCTGGAGGACCCAGCGGCAGAGGCTGTGCCGGGTCCCAGGGTCCCAGCAAGAAGCACCTTCACAGAACTAATTTAAAAATAATCTAGGCTGAGTCCGTGAAATCTGCCTTAATGATTGGCTTTAAAGTAAATCTGCTTAAAAAAATAGGTAAATCTACTTTAATCTCCACCATTTATAAAGGGGAACTCCAGGTTTAGGCCAGGCTTGGGGGAAAATTCCTTTTCATGATTAATTAAGTAAACCACTTGTTCCTCATTATCGCCAGGGCTGCACGGGGGCCTGTCCTCTCCAAGTCTGCGCCCTTGTTGATGAGGGGCCCGCCAGGGGGGTGCGCTTGCTGCTCCAGCTCAGGCCTGCGCTGCTCATGACCCCCCCACCCCCGCCCCTTCTCAGGCCCCACGTCACTGTCCAGGGCTGGCTGATACTGCAGCAGGAGGACAGTTCTGTGCTCTGCAGTTCTGGGGGTCACCGTGATCCCTCCACATCCACAGGCACCTCTGGCCGTGCCCCGGATGGGACACAGAATCGAATGCAACACTCGGTCCTTTCTGCAAAGCGCAATGAAGAGACCCAGGTGTGCGGCCCTTGTGTCATAGTGGGGTGGACAGCCTTACCATGGCCGAGAGTCCATGGGAAGGAAGCCACTACATTTGCAACATTTGCAGTCTGGTGTGGTGGTGCACGCCTGTAATCCCAGTACTTGGGAGGCCGAGGCAGGAGGATCGAAACTTTGAGGCCAGCCTGAGCAACTTAGCAAGGCCCTCAGGAACTTAGTGAGACCCTAAGGTTTTGAGATAAGATAGGGATGGAGGCTAGCTCAAAGGTAGAATGCCTCTGGGTTCCATTCCTGGGAACACACACACACACACACGAGCAAAGTGATCCAAGCCTGTAACCATCACCTCGAATCTCCTAAAATCTCATTTCCTTCTGAAACTGTTGGGAGTGTGGATCGGGGCTGCTGGTGGCTTCAGGACAGTGGGTGAGAAACA
>PVLC010004624.1:14784-83482 GCA_004027655.1 Graphiurus murinus | reverse complement strand
TCATGGAAGGTTTTTATGTCCCCGTCAATTTTAAGAGAGAGTTTTGCTGGGTAGGAGAATCTTGGCTGCAAGTTATTTTCTTTCAGAGTTTGGAATATGTTACTCCATCCTCTCCTGGCTTTCATGACTTGATTCGGGAGGTCTGGTGTGATTCTAATTGGTTTGCCTCTAAATGTCACTTGGCCTTTTACTTTTGCTGTCTTTAAGATTCTCTCCTTTGCCTCTACATTGGTCAATTTAATTACTATGTGGCATGGTGAATCTCTTCTTTGGTCTTGTCTTGAGGGAGTTCTGTATGTTTCCTGAACCTGTGTGTCGACTTCTCTTTCTATGTTTGGAAAATTCTCTGTTATTATTTCTTTGAAGAGATTGTTTATTCCATAAGTTTCAACTTCTAATCCCTCTTCTATGCCTATTATTCTTAGCTTAGCTCTTTTAAAATTGGCCCAGATCTCTTCAATGTCCGATTCATACTGTCGTATTTTTTTTTCTAAATTATGTACTATATATTCATTTTTGGCATGGTCATCCTCTAAAAGTGATACTCTGTTTTCCATGTGGTCTAATCTGTTATTTATAGTTTGAATTGATGCCTTCATTTCAATTATTTCATCTTTCACTTCCTTCAATGCTTCTCTTTGATTTCTTTTTAGGTCATCGAATTCTTTGTTTATTTGTTCCTTTATGTCTTCCTTTATTTCTTTAAAGCTCTGCCTACATTCTTTCTGAAAATCCTGTATTGTTTCTAGTATTAAAGATCTGAATTGTTCTTCTGGTAGTCTCTGCCATTCTGGGTTGGTGAGATCTGTTATTGAGGGGTAGTGGTAGCTCATTGTTTCTTTGTTATTTTTCCTTCCCATGGTTCTCTGTTCTTCCATTTATATCTTTGCTGTTCTTGCAAGTTTTCTTGTCCAATCTCTGCAGTGGGGGTTTAGAGGTGACGGGTTGTGTTCAGAGACAAAGTTTGAGTGAGAGATTACAGTAATGAATGCAGGAGTAGGATAAAGAAGAGGGTGTGTTCCAGCAGTATAAGATGTTGAGTGTGTTGAGGTAATCTATTGAAAAGATCAGAGGTGGTAGAGGAAAAAGGAAAAAGGAGAAGAGAGGAGGTAAAGTGTTGTGGAGAGGAATATAGCGGGGAGGGGGGGAGCATGTAAAGGGACAGGAAGGGGATTCAACAAGGGTTCTCTGCTGTTCGGCCTGTTCCACCTCCTGGACAGCTGGGGGCGCAATTGGACAATGATGGTTTGGATAGCTGAGAGGAAGATGGTTGGGAGGAACTGGCGGCAAAGATGGTGGCAGCCGCGCGCCGGCTCCCCTGAACCTCCAGATCTCCACCAAGGTGCTCCAAGTTCACGCCCAGATTTCAAACCTTCTCTTCCTTCAGTCAAGAAGCTGGGTTCTTGGCTGACCTGCTTCAGGCTCACTTTTCCATCTCTGGAGCAGAGCACAGAGGCAGACCTGCCTCCTCGGCCTTCTCTGGTCGCTGGGGGGCGCAGGTTGGTGATAGTCTGGCTAGATGGCAGGAAGCTGGTTGGGAAGGGCTAGCAGGGAAGATGGTGGCCGCTGTTCCAAGGCATGCTGGCTCCCGCCGGCTCCTGCCGGCTCCCCCTGTTCCTCCTGGACTCAGATCCTCTGCTCCCATTTCACGCTCAGACTTCCGTTAAGAAGCTGTGTCTTACTTCAGGCTCTGGGCGGTCACAGTTCTGCGCTGAGGCGATGTGCTGGGACAGACCCTAGACCCGCGGGCGCTTATGCTGAATGCCCCACGTGTTCTGGTCTCCGCCTGGGTGCGGCGTGGGGTGCCGAGGATGCTGTGTCCTGGGGTTTGCTGTTCTCAGCGTCTGGGTGGTCCCCACGGCTCCTGGTCCTGTTTTTCCACAGCCTCCTTCTTCGCTGCAGAGCCCGGCTGCTATCCACCCGGCAGAGCCGGGCCGGCGGGGATCCGCGTGGAGCACGGATCACTGCGCGGTGGCGTCCTTTGTTGTCCCCGCTCTGCTTCCTTGATCTTCTTTATTTGTTTGTGGTTCAAATTTAGCTTTTTTTTCTTCTGTTAAAAAGTTCTTTTTATGGTAAATTTAGATCCAAATCACAGCATTTGGGGAAAGGCGTTTCACTCAGTCGCCATCTTGGATCCTCCTCCCTAGATTACTTATTCTTTTGTTGCTAGAGTTCTTTTTATATTTTAGATATTAATCCTTTATCGGATGGATAGCTGGCAAAGATTTCTTTCCCACTCTGAATGTCCTTTTCTCACTTTGTTGGTTTTTTCCTTTGCTGTACAGAAGCTTTCTAATTTGATATAATCCCATTCGTCAATTCTTGTTTTTGTTTCCTGAGCGACTAAAGTCCTATTCAAGAAATTGTTAGCTGTGCCACTATATTGAAGTGTTTTCTCCTAGTAGTTTCAAAGTTTCAAGTCTTATATTAAGGTCTTTGATTCATTTTGAGTTGATTTTTATATAGGGTGAGAGATAGGGATCTAACCAAATAACTTAAAAAAAAAAAAACAAAAAAACTGCTCTGTACTTGTAACTTTCTAAATCCTCATGATAGAAAGATAGTAAGATGTATGTATATATGTTCTATCCCCAGAGGGCCCTCAGTCTAGTAAATAAGGTAAATTTATAAAAAAAAAATGTTTAAAAAATTGTAGAATAGCCAGAAAGTAGTACATGTCTGTGATCCCAGCAACTGGAGAGGTTGAGGCAGGAGTATTGCAAGCTCAAGATTAGCATTGGCAACTTAGTGTGACTCTGTCTCAAAATAAAATAAATAAGTAGAAAGGGCTAGAGTTGTAGCCCAATGGTAAAGTAACTTTGGGTTCATTCTCCCATATAGGGAAGAGAGAAAGTTGTGTAATAAAGTACATATATGATTCTAAACTAACAGAATGGGGATCAAATAACTGTTTGGTGTGTGTTACACACATATTTTTATTAGTTTCATATAAAAATCTTATGCTATAGGTATCAATATCTCTGTTTATGAACTAGAAAATTGAGGATCAGCGTGGTTGTGTAATTTGATACAGGTCACCTAGTAGGTGGTTAATTTGACATTCATACCCAAATCTATCTGACTTCAAAGTCTAATTTGTTTTATTTAATTCCATTTCCTCCTATCTCCCTAACCCTTAGTTCTGAAATGATAAAAAGGAAACTCTATGTAGGCAAATAACAGGATTTGTTAATATAAACACTCTATGGTAACATGGATGTATCATGTAGCTTTGATTTTGGGTTTCTTTCAACAATACTTTTATGTAACAAGAAACCATTTTACCTTCAACATATACTGCTTATTTATGGTTAATGGCACCTTTTCTTCTTAACTCTGGCTGTATACCTATGGTATCATTTTTGGATGTAATATACATCCTAGATTAGACTGAGGAATACTATGATTTTTGTTGTCCTTGTCACTCACTGTCTAGATTTAGTTTTGTAATTAGTCAAATTCAACATTCAATGGTTTTTATTCACCAAAGCACTAAATCAGCCATTGCCATCAAGTTGACAAAAGGTAGCCCTTTCATGACCTGAAACCCCATGCCTGGATTGGACCTGGATAACCATGGTAGGTGAAGTGATTCTTTTGGAGACCTTTCTTTTTATAATCAAGAAAGTAATTCACAGACTTATTTGATCAGATCCTTCCTGCAGATGTCCACCTGTCCTAGGACGTAAGATCAATTTCATCTCAAAAGCCTGAGTAGGGTATTGCAAACATTGCCTGAAGACCACTAAGTTGAGATTCCCTTGATCATTCACAAGCTTCTATCTCTTCTCCTGGGAAAATAGAGTTCTACCTTTTTGTCACATGGATTTGAACTTTCTATTTTAGTACCTGGAGCCATCCCTAGTGTTTGCACTTACCTTTGACTGTTAACCCAGTTTGGTTTATGAAGTGTCTGGGTTCTTTCTTTAGACTCCAACCTTGATCCCTGCAGATGCTTCCAGGACCAGAGCCCATTCTCCCTATTCTACTAGAATGCTATCTCCATAGGAGCAAAACCCCAGTCACCAGAGGTGACTCTTCAATACCTAGAATGTGCCTTGAAAATATTTTCCGCTTGTAAGTATGTGTGGAATAAATTTGGCACCACTGGACATTCATGATGACCCATCCTTGCTTGACCTCTGTTTTATTCTTAGAATGAAAGTCCTGCTCAATTCTTGACCCATGCCAGCAGCACAGTGGAGGCTGGAAACCAAGAATTATTTCACCCTTTCATCCTGGCTGTGGCACATACCCAGTGCCCTGCCTTCTCACCTAAATCTCCTGCCTCTTCGTCTATTCTGAGGTGGTCTATGATTGCCACAGGTGTTACTTTACAGCCATCTCTTCTGCCCTTCATTTTTCATTTTCTAGTTGACCTCACTTACCAGGAACACAAACTAGACAGATGTGAAAAAGAAACATGAAGTGATCCCACAAATACTTTTCTTCTGACTTTCTTGCCTTTCCTTGCTGAGCAAGAAGAAAGATAAGTAAGTTGGCTATTTCCAAGCAGATCATGTAAAATAATTTATTCACTCAAGATTTGAATGTCAACTATAGATCACTCACACAAGTCAATGAAAATGATTTTTTTCACAGAATCTTTAAAAAAGAGGAGTTAGAATCTTCAATTTAGCAATATTAAGCAATAGTGACTAATTTATAACTTGCCTTAAACTTTAAGCATAATAATATTTTAATGCTGCTAAGTTTTCCTTTAGTAACCTATATAATTTCATAAGTTTGCGTATAGCCTACATTATAAAAATGGTTTTCTTAATTTAATTAAAAATGAATCCCTAGGAGAGTATCTTTAAACGCACACTAATTTATTAAAGTTTAATCACATATCATAAAACAAAAGTATATTAGAGAGTCAGCTTCAGGAGAAATTATGTGTATCTTACTCATTCTGTTTATTGCCTTGGTGAAGGTACTTGGTAATTTCCCTGCCTATCCTCTTTACAGACATTTTAAAATAAAATCAGAAACCCAAGGTATCTGCATTGTTTTTCCTTTTAAATCTTTTGAACACTTAGTATTGAGGTTAAAAAGAACTCATCTCTGTCTTTTTAAACATAAAATGAACAGTTCAAGAGACATCCCATATGTAGAAATTGACCTCTTTGCAGAAAGACAGGCCTGCATTGAAGGGAGCTGACGTGATTCAAGATTTTGAACATATCAAAGTTTGCTCACAATTAACTGACAAGTAGATAAGTATTCATAAGATGTCTTTTGTCAGCGCATATGTCAAGGCACCTGCACTTGCAGTCAGGAAAATGATACCTTTTACCAGGTGCTTGGTACAAAACCGGGCAATCACAACTTGTCTGAAAATTAGAAGAGCTAAAGAACCAGTTCTCACATCACCGCGAGTTCCTTTACACCAGGAATCTAAAGCAAAAGATTCAAGGGCTTTTACATGTAGAATTGTGGAGATCTGTAGAAGGTTTATTTTCTTTTTATATACTTTTATTGGTGCATTATAGTCTTATAATTCAGATTGATAGTGACATACATGCACACAGCAGTTGGTGAGTTTCCCCCTCCCCGCCCTCTCCCCACTTCCCCCTTCCCCTACATGATATTGAGATTAGCATTGGTATTCTCATATATGTATATAATGTCCACGAAGTGTGTCCTTCATTGATTCTGAGACAAAGAACATGTGATCTTCTATGTATCTTTTGATTTTGCATAAATATACAAACATATTCATTGAAAAGTTTTATTCTTTTGGCATTACTAGCACTGAATCAATTCTTCATCAGGCTCCTCTATTACCAAGAATACTTGTGTCATAGTATTATTTTCAGTTTTGTATAAATCAAATTTATCCTTTTATGCAGTGTTAGAATTACTTTATCGTCTTCTTTTCACCATGAAAAATTTTAACTGTGAATATGCACTGATTTGAATATGGTTTGTTTCACCAAAACTCATGTTGACTTTGGTCCTTATGTAACAGTATGGAGAGATGTTGGGGCCAATAAGTGGAGTCATGATTTTCTCATGGGAGTGAGTGCTTGCTTTTATAAGATTGAATTGGTTGCAAAAGACTGAGTTATAAACCAAGACTGGCATCTCCCTTCGGTCCCCTTCACACACCTGCTTTGCTCTTTTCATACACACTGGCTCACCACTTTTGCTTCTTCCCTCATCACATGATACCTTTTGTTTGAGGCCTGATACCTTTTGTTTGAGGCCCTCACCAGAAGCCAAGCAGATGCTAGCATTATGCTCTTGGATTTCCAGAACTGTGAGCTAAATAAACCTCTCTTCTTTATAAAGTACTCAGCCTTGCTGTTTTGTTATAGCAACATCAAATTGATTAAGATGGAAATTTATAAGGAATTCAAAATAAAAATCTCTGCTGAACAAAATCTGAATGAAAACTCATATGATGAGCAGAAGCTGAAGCACCCAAGGAAGGCAGTGAGACTAGAAAGAGGGAACAAACTCCAGTAATCCAAACCCCGTGGCACACTATATGCATTCCACCATGGCAAGTCTCATGGGTTACTGCCTTTTAAGATGTCAGGGGAAGCTGAGCATGGTGGTACACACATGTAATACCAGTATTTGAGAGGCTGACATAGGAGGAGTGCAGGTTCAAGCCAGCATCAGCAATTTAGTGAGACCCTCAGCAACTTAGAGAGACCCTGTTACAAAATAAAAAATAAAACGGTCTGGGGATGTACCTCAGAGATACAACGCCCCTGGAACCAATCCCCAGTACCACTACAAAAAAGAAAGAAAAAAAAAAGATGTCAGGGGCTGTGTATTAACTACTTGGAAAGGAGAGGAATAGCTATTTAGCTATTTTCTTATTCCACTGGGTTTTCTTCAATGATGTTTTCATGTGCTGCCACAGGGACTGGAGCTTGATTTCTTCACTGGCAAGGACCCCAAACTTTTAGTGTAAGACCTGCTGTGAGCTGCAGACTCCATTGTCAAGCTGAGGTGATCATGAAACTACATGAGGGTGAGTTTAGGAAGGGATAAAAACAGAGTAATAAACTTAAATTTTTTGATGCAAGAAGAGTTAACAAGCCCAAATTTAAAAAAAAAAAAACACAAAAATCTTGGAAATTCAAGACTATGATAAATAGCCTGTACACCCAACAAATTATGCCTGAGAAACTAGAAATAATTGAGTATTGCTCAATGATTTGAAAAAGTTATTTTATAAATCTTTGAAAAGATCAAAAGGAGGACTAGTATCCAAAT
Organism: Graphiurus murinus; assembly: GCA_004027655.1. Classification (NCBI taxonomy): domain Eukaryota; kingdom Metazoa; phylum Chordata; class Mammalia; order Rodentia; family Gliridae; genus Graphiurus; species Graphiurus murinus. The sequence continues at coordinate 76,246 of PVLC010004624.1, read as the reverse complement.
TAAATAGTAATAGGAGATTGGTAACCAAAAAAAAAAAACAACAACAATTTTTTAAGATAGCATAGATGGATACAGCCAAGAACCCATTAGAAATCTTGCAAATGAATTTTTCATACAGATTAACATTTTGAAAGATGAGACTCTATTAAAGTTCACGAATAATAGACCGCATATAGTTGAAATGACAGTTAGTGCAATGAAAAATTATACAGACTGGTTCACAAAAGAAAGAAAGGGATGAATAGTGTAAAAGAGAAGAGAATCAATTGAAACATGAAATATTTGTTTAATATGAATTTTAGAAGGAGAGAGTGAAGAAAAGACAATAGTTGACAGATGATAACAGCTAAGAATTTTCTAGAACTGAAGAAAGCCAAGAGTTCTCAGCCAGGAAAAGCCTGGACTGCTATCAAATTAAATTAACACAAAACAACAACAAAAGTCCTGTATATAAACATACTTATTAAAGCTTTGAATAGGTAATATTTTGAAGCATTTATTATTTATTTCAGTCCTGTTGTTGCCAGGACAATCTGTCTGTATTATTCTCTCTGATGCTGGGATCTCCTATCAATCAATCTGTTTTTATTGACAATATTTATTAAGTGAAAGTACAAGTGAACAAAATAGTCAAAAATATGAATTTTGATTTTTTAAAAATACTAAGTAGAAATACACTTTGGTTTTACCAATGGATTAGAAATGTTTTTCTCATAATTTGTTTTGTATCTATATCCATCAATAATATTAATATATCTCATATCAAAGTTAGTATTTTCTAATCTTCTCCCAAGGTATGTATATGAATCATTATTTTTCAAGTATTCAAATATCACTAGTCAACTCAAGACTATCGATTCTTTCCAATTTCAACTTTGGTCTAAGCTACTATGGACTTATGTAATTGAATATTTAAAAGTCGTGAGCTTCTGAATTTTTTTGCTTCATTTGTTGTATGGAGGACTGACATTCAACTGATATATACCTATGTAATGTACTGGCTAGCTTTCCCCCTGATTGGGTGGTATTCCAATTATCTTTGGCTGCATGACCCTAAAATGATAACAGTTTTCTTGTTCATGGATCTGATGTGTGAAAAGGGCTTGATGAGGGCAGCTTCTCTGTCTCACTTAGCATCACAGGGCCAACTCAAAAGCTGGGGGTGTCCGTGTCACTTGTGGGTGACTGGTGAGGCTTCTCTTTTCAATTCATGCTTGATAAGCTCACAATTTTATTTCCTTTCATCGGGAAATTCACTAAAAATTTCTGAAAAATAAATGATAATGGAAATTTAAAAAAATGCTCACCTCAGCTTCCTCTTTCTGTTCATTAAGGGCGGGAAAGTCCTAGTATCTTTTATGGATACCTGGCTGAAAGTGTGTTAAGTCTGACCACTTTAGTGCGTAGCAGGCCCTCTGTTGCCTTGTCAAACATGACAGCCTCTCTAAAACATTTAAATTAAATATTCTGTGTTAAGAAAAAGTATAGCTGAAACATAGGAACCAGCATCTTTGAAGGAAGAAATGCTTTTCAGTAAATAGAGGGGGCATCTCAGACCTGGGATCATTTTGTATGATTCTGAAATGCTTTCTTGATGGAAGAGAAGCACTGGATCACTCCCATGGGAGAGTATCTTGTAGGCAGGGGCCATCCATCCTGTCATACCAATGAATTCTGATTAATCTTGACAATTTGTATCAATCTTGGCATTTGAGTTATGTCTTTTTTGAAAAAAATCTTCAGACCAAAATAGTGAAAACTGGATTAGACTGCTTCTAGAATAGTTCTTTGAATGATATGAATTTGTTCTTTATGCCATTGGGAAGTTGTTCAATCCTAGCCTGAAAAGGTGGTATAGATCAGTAAGGAGAAGGGGAGAAGGAAGGTGCATGTACTAGTAGGATGTAGTAAGGATATAATGCTTAGGATGTAAAGGAACTTCAGGGAAGTGTGATGGAAACAAAAAGGTCATGACTGGGTGAAGGAGAAAGAGTGACAGATTGCTTCAGAGGTGATACAGGTAGGACATGTACTGGAGTGGAATTAGAAAAGCTTAAAATCTAAGGAAGGAGAAGTCATTTCAGAGTCAGTACTTACAGTATCTCTTTTCTTATTATTCCACCTAGCCCTACTGAAATCACCAGAGAAAACTGATTGGATATTATACTGAACTAGAAAGAGAAAGACATCAAGATTGAATTGAGTAAACAGTGGGATGGCTTGAAGTTTGAGTAAAGAGTGGGATAGACATGATTACTCAGCAGGTAGTTTCCTGTGGTAGTTTCCTGTGCATGCAGCAGAATTCATGCTATTTGGCCAGATCCTGGCTTGTGTCCCCTAGCATGTTATGCTGCCTATTAGTAATCCAAACTTCAGCTATTACTACTCCTAGTATGTCTGCCTTCCTAGCTAAATTGTAAAATGTCAGGGAAAGGCCACATCTGGCCCACCAACCACTACCTTTCCAGGATAGTGCCAAGCAAAATCAATGCTAACTAAAAGTTGGCAAAAGAGGAAGCATAATGTAGAGGAAAGAACACAGCATCTCAAACTAGATTGGGAATCTGGGTTTGAATCCAGTTCTATGACTAGATAAAAATTTTCTTATCAGATATGTAACTTGAGCCAGTTACATTGATTACTTTGATTTTCAGTTTCTTTGCTTATAAGTTAAGTATAGTAAAGTATGTGCTTTCTAAGAATATTGTATCTAAAGGACTTAACTTAGTTTCTAGCTCTTAGTAGGTGCCATACAAATACTTTTTAGTCTGTATGGTAATACTATGAAAGTCATCTTTCTCTGTCTTTTGCTTGATTGGTTAGGGAACTCCTTGCAACGAGAAAGCTATGGAGAATCAGCAACACTGTGTTTGAATACATACATGCAAATGTATAAGCTATCCTTGAGGCGCTTGCTAGAAACTCTTTTCATTTCAGAAGGATATGAAACAATGCTTGCACCTTCTTAATGAACCCTCCTTTCCAACTTCTGGTGGCTGCCTTTTTCCATTAAACCCAGCAAGTCAGAAAATCAAACAAATGAAATAAAAAAAGCTAAAATTAACCATGGGAAGTGAAATAAATATTTACACATGGCTTCCATAAGCATGATATATGCTTATACCTTTAGTATGTTTTGATTTGTGTATCCTACCACCTCAAGATATAAGCTTCTAGCAGCTGGGAACCTTATCCGGGTCATATTTTGTATTGGGCTTTATTATATCTAATGATTGTCAGAGTTCAACAATAAATATACTAGACTTAGTATACATACATGTATGGCTAATTCAACAAGCATTCTTATCTAAAATTTCATGTTTTTCCTTGGCTGCTGTATCAGTAGACTTGAAGACTCAGCTACAGCTGTCCTGAGAGGCTATCTATAAAAGTGCAGGTGTTCAGCATTAGCAAATAGTTCTTATTATATGGATCAACTTTTGGCAGCTAGTAACGATGTTTCCTGAGATTGAAAAATGATTTTCTACCTTAAACAGTGGTTTCACATTACTGGAATGCTGGATTTAAAAAAAAAAAAAAAACAGCACCTCACAAAATTCCTCTCATCAAGTAGTACTGAAACTGTTTTTGTTAGTTGTATACATTTCATGATTTGTATATTTTATAGTAGAATGTAAGCCTTTCTTTTAACTGTTGTGGTTAGGTTTAGGTCCTTTGCCAAATGAAGCAGACTATGAAGAATTAGGGAGCGTAATGCATCCTGGGGTCTGTTCCTGGTAAAGGGGCCTCAGGCCTGGCTGGAAGCCAAGGAAGGACCTGAGGCTAGAGATGTTTTCAAGGCCTTAAAAATATTACAGTATTTCTGTGTTCTATTGTTTTGCATCATCAGATATTAGCAAATAGTCTTTTTATCTCCATTTGCGAAGCATTCAAATGCCCTTTGTAATACAACTCCTTCCCTTTTTATCCTAAAAAAGTCACAAGTAGGCAGACTTTGAGAATCTTGTTCATAATGACTTATGGGATGTGAAAAAATTCTTCAGCCTGCTGTCCCTCCATTTCATTGAGCTATATCTATTGATTAAGCCAACTGATGAGATATTTGGCTTACTAATTTCTGGGTTAAAAACTGAAGATGGAAAGTACAAGGCACATACATTTTCCTTTTGGAAGATTATAGAAAAAACCATGACGATTGTTTGCAGTGGGCTAATGAACTTTAATATTTGAGCTCTTCACTTCTTGCTTGATAGTTTGCTGAGCCAACAGAGAAACTAGTTTAGCTAAATAAATAAATGACAAGAGGGTGTGTTGGATGAGGTGGGCTTGGGGGACTATAATTGAATCTAAGTTAAGTAAGGCTGGTTCCGTCAAATAAATAATTTTATTTGCTTTGGCAACACACCACTGAATTTTTGGAGTATTTACAAGGCAGGTAAGCCTTGATATTGAGGAAAATCAAACAAACCAATGTCAAGATGTAAGCTAAACTCTACTTTGGCAGACTTGAGTTACAGCCTATGGCAGGGAAATTCAGAAATGTCCCATGTGTAAAGGTTTCCCCTTTATCATCTTACCGTCTCTCTCCTTCAGGTCTTCACCATAGAGTGCATTTCAGGTTTTTGTTGAACATATGAAAGGCTCAGTTTCAAAGGCTTGGGTTTTCACATCCATGTCAGTATCACAGATTGAAATGTGACACCGGTACCTGGCTGCATACCTTCTTTAAACCTGAGCTACTCATACTGCAAAAGTTAGGGGAGGCACTCTTTCATCTCACACTTTAAAGTGAGGTTTGTTGATGTAACCCAATTTCCAGTCTGCAGAGGTCACCCTGTAATGTAGTGCAATGATGATAAGCCCATCAATCCTGTTTGATGTTTGAATTTCCCTTCCCTTGGTTTTTACCTCCACTTTGTTTTGTAAAGTAAGTTTGGTAACAGTGATATTCTGGCTTGCCAATGTGTGATGATAAGAATCCCCTGAGTACTTACCAAGTGGCTTTTTAAGCAATGAATGTGCTTTTGCAGAAACTGTCCTGTGGATATAATTATGAAGGGGACAATAGAAAAAATATGTTCTTATATACTTTTGATAATATTCCTTAAAATATTAAGTGATCAAATGCAGAAATACTAGACCCTGGTCCCTGGCCCTCCTGTAACCTCTGAAGGCAGTGAAAGTTGTTCTGTACTGTTAAATATTCAGCAACTGATATGGGAGCAGTTGGTGGTCCCAGTGCCGTCCATGATATGGGTGTGCATAAATTGAGGGAAAGAAGGAAGAGGGGAGTGCACAGGAATCAGTATTATTGGGGGAAGGCCATGATATGATGCCTGTGGCAGGCTCAGTGGTTCCTGATAGAAAGCATATAATAAAATAAAAGCCTGCACACTAATTTTGCTGGTTTCTATCCTAAGTTAAGATGCAAAAATTAACAGAGACCAAAGCCTATTATTTGGAAGGTTCAAGTTGGTTGGGAATCAGGCCAGTGAAACACCAGTCGGGTTGTATGAAAGTGCTAATATATGGCCATTTATGATTTACAAAAACATATGATTCAATGTTTTCCTTATATTTGATTACATATAACTCAATTCTGTATTTGAAAGCCAAATTGGTTTTATTCTTTTTGTTTAGAAACACCCCTTTGCTACCTACTTTCTCATGGAAGGGGTGAGGGCAATGGGTTCTAACCAGCAGCTGCTTATTGTGCCAAGTATCTGTTGTCTTTGTTGACGGTTCCTTCCAGAAAGGAAGAATAAAGAACAACAAAAAGACACACAAATCAAGTTATACTGCTGGAGGTGACCTTGGAAGCTCCATTGGTCCATCTCTTCTTCTAATTGATGCATTCTGATTATAATTGCTTCTCTGCAAAGACCTACATCAAAAGCAATGGCAATAAAGGGTATTCACAGTTCTTTTTCCTGGTACGTTTCAGTGTGGATTCTCTGGCAAAGTACAGCCTCCTTTAAGACCACTGGGCATTTCTAGAGGTATTGTATGGTAGTAGAAAAAGAAATGAAACCAGTATTAGTACAAGTCCCTTCCAATTGAGTTGAAACTCTGATGATTTTGAATCCTTGTCAAGGTGAGGTGTACCATAATGAAGTATACTAGGAGCCCAGTCTCCACTGTTGCCTTGGTTGAACAATTTAATATTCACATAATATCCCTGAGTAACCTTTTTCACAGTGTAGTAGAACCGTTTCAGAGCATGGGAAATGATAGTGTGAGAGCTAGGTTCCTCTGGGTTGCCTCTTTGTGGCTGCTGGAGACGAGAAGGAGTCATGGTTGAGTCCAGGATTTCCACACACCTTACTTTTAGCCACTTTCAATGAAAATAACTCTGTCCCTAGTGTTTTATATCTGAAGAAAGAATTCACAGTCACAAGAAAAATTTTTGAAAACAACTGGATCAAAGGATGTCTAGGTCTTCTCGCTCATTGAGAAATTAGAACTTTTCCTCTCTAAAGCTTAAAGTGTGTAATCTGACAGTATATTCCAGTACGATGCAAAGAGAATAATTTTCTTCCTTTCCAGTATTACTTACTGAGGCTCATAAAATAGAAACCTTTGTCTCTCTGGAAATATTGGAAGAGAGGAAAGATTCACCCTTCCTGTCACCCCTTCCCAGTGGAAAGGGGACCTACCTGATTGCCTGACTTGGAGATAGTAACTGACTTTCTTTTGTCCACCACCTCTTGGTTTCCTTTCTGGGAGCCCCGTTTGCCTGCAGACAGAACACATTCTTGCCTCCTTGTGATCTTAGGACGTGAACTCCACCTCTGCCTCAGAAACACCTGTAGTTTTGGGTGGGCATTAGGAGGTTGGGAGCTTTATTGTGACCTCAGACACTAGCCACATTCTCTGATGAAGCTTTACCTGTAATAAAGCTGATCTATCAATGTCTGATCTATTGATCCCTGCCTGACTCCTTCACTTTCTTTCTATACTTAGAATTAAACCCAGGGACATTCTACCTCTTAGCTATACCCCCAGACCTTTTTATTTTTTATTTTGAAACAGGGTCTTGCTGAGTCGCTGAGAGTCTTGCTAGGTTGCTGAGGTTGGCCTCAAACCTGTAATCTTCCTGTCTCAGCCTCCTAAGTACTGGAAATACAGGTGTGCACCACCACACCTGTCTGGCAATTCATTCTTGATTTTACCTACACAGAGAATATGTCTTCTCTGGATCTTGACCTAACAGTGGCTTCCACATCCAAACTAAGAACCTGTCCTTTTGTATGTTCTGCTCTCCTGACTGCTTCTCTTGTTCTTGGCAGTGCCTGCAGCCTGCACGACATTGCTTATTTGGTCCATTGCTTATTTATCAGCCTCTCTCCTTTCTGTTTTGGTACTTTGCCTTTCCTTACATTGCTCTGCCCTTCTGTTTCAATCACAACCCTGCGAGATATCATAGATGGATCTGTTTCTCACAAGGAAGCTATCATTTTTTTTCAAACTTCCTATAGTTCTATTTGTTGATCCCAAAGAAGCCTGATGGAGTTCAGCTGGGGTTAACAAGAGCAGCTGGCTCGACCACAAACATTCTCTGCTGAGACATGCGAAACCCTTTAATCTCAGGGTACCTTCCTCTGTCCCATTGCGATCAGAGGTGTCAGCCAGTTGCAAGCTGTCAGGGAACCATGCTGTCTGGCATGAAGTTTGACAGCTCCTGGAATTTTGTGCACAGAAGGCAGCTCCTCTTGTTCCTTTGTTTCTTTATTTCTCTCTTGGGCAGACCCTATGTGGCACTTGCCCTCACAGCAACTCACCTTTCTCAGACTGGCTTGCAGGTTCCATCAGAGTCGCTTTGTGGAACCAGCCTCATCTTTATACCTGGGGCAGGGAAAAGCAGATCTTACGCCTTCCCTTAACTACACTGAGGCTTGGCTTCTGTTCCAACTGTGCACCAGGGCACACTGTGTGATGCATTTCAAAATGCTTCTCCCCTCTTTCTGCCCCTATCAGGTTCCCACTGGCATGTGGGATTTACTCCAACTGAAGTATCAGAAGAGACAGGGGTTTTAATCCACTGGGGAAGTGAGTCAAAGGGCTCCGAAGGGCAGGTGCCTCTGTTCTGTACTATCCTATGTTGGTTTTGTCCTCTCATCTGCTAGGCGACACATACCTTAGGCAGGGAGATACTGAACTCTGGTAGCTCCTGCCCAGGTTGCGGCTTCACTCTGTGCCTTACTCCCATTGGATGTTCTGGCTAAAATGCCCATTCCATCCTTGGAGTTGGACAAGAACACCAGGATGGCATTGATCTAGAGAGAAAGTGAGAAGACAGTCCTAGAAGAACCCCAGGGACTGATGGAATGGGCCAGGGCTCTCTTCTCACTCCCTGATCGGTATGTGGTATGGGAGGCCACCCATGTGCAAAGGTCAGGATGCAGTGGATGTGCAAGGGAAGTAGTATCAGGGTTTGCCTTGTTTACCTTTCAATTCACACTTCATGAGGGCTACCGAATCAATTGAACACAAAGAAGCCTATCTATCCACAGGTTTTCCACCCCACTTCCCTGAAACATTGTGAATTTACCCTCTGCAGAGAGACACTGCCTTTCCATAAAGACTCACTTAAATACAAGTATCTGATGTGGAAGAAAATATACCAAGCGCTGCATACATGTATATTTATATCACTTTAAACCTCACTATGATGTATAATTACAATGCACCAATAAAAGTATATAAAATATGAGTACCAAAAAGAGTACAGGCAAATGATCCACTACAGGCTGGATTCAGATCCGAGAAGGTAGATTTTATGTATACAAGGCTGACATGGATTCTTAGGTCATTTCAGTCCAGATGTCATCCAGGCAAGAACGCATGGGATGCAAAGACAAATCACAGAGCCACCACCTCAGGGAGAGGGAGTAGGGTGGAGGTCAGTCCCTCAGCCAACCAAATTGGGGTCAGGCCAAGGCTACAGTGCAGTGGAAACTCTCACAAGGTCTGTCCAGTCTCGGCACTGACAACCTCTAGCTTTTTATTGTGAGCTCAAACTCTGCTTCTCGGTTCTGGGTGTGGATATCCAACTGCCTCCTTTCATCTCCATTGCAAGACTACATGCCCAGGGATTCTAAATATCACATCTTCAAAACTGAGCTCATCTACATTTTCAACTCCACCACCAGCAGCTCCCCAAGGAGACTTCCTCAAGTCTATTCTCATCTCAATCAATGACCTACCATTCAGTCATTTCTTCAAGCAAGAATCCTGGAAATGACTCTTGGCTCCTTCCTGTTCCTCATATTCAATACAATAGCAAGGGCTATCATTTCTTTCTCAACATAAAACTCAAATGCATCCAATTATCTTCCACCACATTTGGTCGAGGGCTGTTACCCTTCACCTAGAATTCTTCATAGCCTCCCCATTTTTCCTTTTTTCTCTTTTCTCTTTATTTCCAGAAAGCAGCCAGTCTCATAAAAACATAATCTGAGTAATTGCTGTTCCTTTGCTTAAAACCTATCCATGCCTTCTGAATGCAATTAAAACAAAATCAGAACGAACTTCTTCCTGTGTCCTCTGAGACCCCTCACTGTGGAGTCTGGCCTCTGCACCACTCACTGGCTTCATTTCTATGGTTTGCATTTGTTGAGTGCTTTCACAGTCAGAACCTTCCTCGCACAGCAATCCCTTACCCGGGTTACTCTTCTCCACCTCTGTGCATGGCCCATTCCTCTTGTCCTTGGGCTTTTCCTGACTACCCACTCTCACTTCTTATTTTCCCCATCTTTGCATCCTAACATTTCCTTTATGGCGCTATAACAAAGTATAGTTTTATGTTGTTTAGTGCTTTATTTACCATTCTAGGGGGGCATGTGCAATTTTGTTTAGCAGTGAATCCTTGCACTCAATAAAAACATCTGCTGCATGAATGAATCGTTTATGCTAGTTTGGGTCAGGACAAGCAAGATGGTGCTACTGGGTACTCCTGAGGGCTGCAGACTGTGAGCACCGGCACCTTGACAGGGCAAAACAGGAACATAAAATAATGATAATATCAAGACCTTCAGCTTTGTCTGTTTCATGGGGGGGCTGAACAAGTAACTGAAAGGCTACGATGTTAAATCATTGTGAGATCCAGGCACTGGAAAGATGTCAAGTGATATCTGGAAGTCTATTAGACTCACCTGTGCATTTAGGAGGGGAAGGACAGGTACAACTAACCAATCCCCACTTGGGCTGATTTAGGATCCATAAGCCTTGTTTGTCATTAAATTCATCATATCCATTTTAGGAGAATTCACTCGAACAGAATATACATGTGGACCATTTGGAAGATACATTATCACCACTACCTCTTCTTCTATTATGAATACTATCAGATCTACCATAGGAAATTGATGTTTGAATTCTAGATAAAAAGCATTTTACTAACTTTTTTGTTGGATATATGAGCAAAACATTATTAAAACAATATTCTGAGGCAGACTCTATTATATTCCTGGCTGACATGTTAGGATACTGAGACATAAGAGGTTAGGTCACTTGCCCACATTCTTGCAGCTACAAAGTAGCAGATCCTGACTATAAACACAGGTTATTGGTATATTATCATAACTACTACAACATATAAACTTATAACTACCCCACATTCTATACATTCTTTGAGCATTGATTAAATCCATTAAAAGCACAGAGGCATATGCACAACCCTCAGAAGGTGTCTATTAAGAGTACATTTTACTTTTATTGTTTATAAAGCAAATGACAACTGTGACAATTTAAAAAGTATCATTCTAAATATAATAAAATATTGAAGTACAGAAAAATATGAAAATGAAAGTAAAAATTATCTCTAATCCTACCAACCATTGTTAAGCACCATTAATACTTCAGTATATTTTCAGTAAGATTTAAAAATATATATTTGAAGTCTTTATGTCTTTTTTACATTTAGACTATCTACTCATTTTAATATTTTTACTTTATATCATATCGCTAATATTTTCTCACATTTTGATTATTCTTCCATTTGTTTTTGTAGGTTTTTAATATTTGATTATATGGAATGCATGTTAATTTGACTAAATAATTTTAGGTGTACTTTTAAAAAATAGCACATAGTTGTTGTGAGTCAAATTGTGCTCCCTCACAAAAGATAAGTTGAAGTCCTATCTAACCCCTTGTACCTATGAATGTGAACTGCTTTGGAAATAGAGCCTTTGCAGATGTAATTGAATTAAAATGAGGTCATACTAAAATAGGGCTGACACGAAATCCAGTGACTGGTATTCTTGTAAGGAGAAGAGATTTGGAAGATGGCTGTGTGAAGATGGAGGCAGGGTTTGGAGTGATGGAGCTATAGGTGAAGTGCCAAGGATGGCCAGCAGTCACCTGATACTACAAAGAGGCAAGGGATGAGTCTTCCCCAGAGTGTTCAGAGAGAGCGTGGTCCTCCCAACACCTTGACTTCTGGCCTCTACAACTGTGAGGAAATACATTTCTGTTGTTTTAAGCCACCTATTTTGTGATAATTTGTTGCACTAGCCCTAGGAAACTAATATCATGGCAATAGATTTTTCTTTGTGCAAACCTGAGAAATTTCTTCCTTACAAAGGCAGAACAGCTCAAATTATCATTATTTCTTACTTTCATTAACATAATTGGTTTAATTTCTTTGACTTTTTTATTTTCATATGCTTTCTTGTGTTACTTTTTTGTCATTTTATTAGCTTTTATTTTCTGTGGTATTTTTATTACCTTTACATTTGTTCAAAACCATTCTTTGACCTATATTTCTAATTGTCAGCGTTAAAGTTGAAATAGCAATATTTGATCTGCCTATGCTTGAGATTAGAAGTTTAATGAATTTAGTTTTTCTGTTTTTTCAACATTTAGCTCTTAAGATAGAGTGGTAATAGCTCTCATTTACTAAGCAGGTATCATGCCACTGTGATAATCTTTACGTATCACATCTCTGCCTTACAGACCAAAAGACTGAAGCAGTAAAAGTTTCTGTAACTCGACCAAAGCTACTAAGTAACCTCAGCAGAGCTACCACTCACATACAGGATTTCTACTCCTGGAGCTATTATCTTTATCACTTTACTTGCAGACCTTCCAAACAAATACTAGGGTTTTTAGATTTAATTAGTATTATTTCATAATATTCTACATTAGTTGTACCTTCTTGTTGTTTTGAATATTCTATTTAGACATAAAAGATGGATATGTGATGGATTGATTGTGATTGATTGGTCTCCAAGTTTGTGTAGTCCATAGTCAGACTTGATGGATTTATGAAGGTCTTGCTTAAATTAGAGATGTCTCTTATCTCAAGGTCAAGACTAATTTTCTGTCATTTAAAAATCATCCATGTGACAGTAATTTCTTAATATCTAAGAGTCCCAGATATCAAAGAGTCACTTGTCCCTTTATTCTTTATTCACAATTTACTTTATCCCCTTATTCTTTACTTTATTCATAATTAATGTTTTATATCAGTAATTTATTATTGCATAAAGTTATTGCAAAATGTCATAGTTTAAAGCAAACCTTTATTTATCTCAGTTTTTTAGTGTGTGTCAGGAATCTGAGAATGACTTATTTTGGCCCTCTGGCTCAAGGTCTTTCAGAAGACTGCAGTAGACATGCTGGCCCTGGCTGAATTCTCATATATGAAGGCTCTCCTATGCACAATGAGTATCTGCAAGGTCAATTTCCTCACATGATACTGGACTGAGGGCTTCAGTTCCTCACAGGCCCTTGGATGGCGGCTCTTCACAATCTATTTCCAGGTGGACCTCTCCATGGGGCTGGTTATAACATGGCAGCAGGAATTCTCAGGGTGAGGGAGAGAATGAGAGTACCAGAACCATTACAAAACAACAGAAGCCACCATTATATAACTTCATCTTGCACAGGACATTCTTTTCCTCTGCCACCTTTTACTCATTAGAAGGGGATAACTAAAATTAAATCCACATGCAAGGAGAGGAAGTTACACAAGAGCCCATACCAAGAGATAGGTTAACCAGAGGTTGTCATAGGGGCTGGTTTTAGCTCTCTGCTAATGAGATATCATTTTAAAATCATACTTCTGAGCAGTTTTTAATCACCTGAGACCATTTAGAGGAAGCAGACATGGAGGACTTAGCCTCCCACTACTGCTTGTCTGCTTTTGGAAGGAGTGTTTCCTCCTTTTATAATTTCTCAGGCAAAAATGGTTGACAGTGATTTCTTGGACATGTTTAATTACATTTCAGCAATAAATTAGATGTTTCTCCATTGTCATTTGGCATTCAGTGTTGCAAAAGATATTGCTAGGAGTGATCAAAACTTTTTGCTTTGTATTCCTAAACTTGGAGATTTTTTCCACTTTTTATATTAATGGTATCAGGATGTATTAGGCATGCATTTTTTTTTTAACCGATTTTCTAGTGAACCACCTCCTGTGAACACTAAGCTTCCTGTGAACCACTGAATCTGCTTACACAGGCCTTTCTTCATATCAAGGAAAAATTTCCTTTTGTATATTTAATTATTGCCATTCTTTCTTTTGTTTTGATCTTTTCCTCAGAAACACCACTTAACTTCAACTTGGCTTTATGGTTTTACCAGATGAAGCTGTCATTTCCTTCTTCCTTCTTAGTTTTTACTTTATACTCTAAGAAGACTTCAATGCCCATCATTGATTTGAGTTTTTCATCATTGATTCAATGCAAGTTTTAAGGACTTTAATTCTTATAATGTAGTTTTAGTGCCCTCAAAATTCTTTTTATTCTATCATCATTTTAATCCATCCTTTTATCTTTTCACCTAAGTCTAATCTTTCCTTAATATTATTTCTCTGCTTCTTATCCTTCATTGAAGAAACCATATATTTCCTTGAAGTTTCTACTCCGTCCTGGAAAAGAAAATATTGTAAAATATTTTATCCTTCTTTATTTTGTATGCTATTTTTCTTGCTTTTCCTTGTTGAATTATCATTGTTTTCTTTATTTTTATACTTTTATTGATGCATTATAATCTCACATCATAGAGTAGTTTACAGTGATAATGACGCACATGCACACACAGCACTTGGCCAGTTTTCCCCGGCTCCCTCACAACTCCCCCCTTTTCCCATATAAGATACTGAGATGGGCATTCGTATTCCACATATGTACGCAATGTTAGTGGAAATGTTTCCTTATTAATTCTATCTCCTCAAAATCACCTCCCTCACTCCACTGGAGCTTATTATCTAAAGTCCCTTTTACATCCCAAATACTCCCTCGCTTCCACATATGAGAAAAAATATATGACTTTTCACTTTCTGTGACTGGCTAATCTCACTTAACAAAATACTCTCCAGGTCCATCCATTTATCTGTAAATGACATTAATTTGTTCTTCTTTATTGCTAAATTATTTTCTCCATGTTTGCTTTCCTCTTACTCATCTTCAAATAAGTGTCTTGAGTCAGTATTTTTCAACAAATAAGGAAACTAGACTGTATCCTTTAAATATACTGAGATTGAATTATCCTTAGTTGTCACATGAAGGGCATGTTCATGCATTCTTCTCCCATTTCCAAAGAGACTTAAATTATATTGTACTTCTATTCTACTGATGGAACAACTTGCTCCTACCATGACATCTTTTCTGTGTGTGTGTGTGTGTGTGTGTGTGTGTGTGTGTGTGTGGTACTGAGGATTGACCCCAGGAACATTCTACCTCCAAGCTCCACCCCCAGCCCTATTTTTTTATTCTTTATTTTGAAACAGGGTCTCACTAAGTTTTGGAGGGTCTCACTAAGTAGCTGAGGCTGGCCCCAAACCTGTTATCCTCCTATCACAGCCTCCCAAGTACTGAGATTACAAGTTTATGTCACCATGCCTAGCTCTACCATGACATCTTAATTTCTCTGGTTTAATTGATTGATTAAGTACATAAAAATACATTTGTGATACCAGGACTGTGTCTACATGCAGCTTCTAAAGAGTGCTGATTTACCTCTAGGACCCCCAAGCTCCTATATTTACTACTCAATAGATTTCTGAGTTTTGGCCTGTGGCTACAAATAGAATGATAAAGAGATGTGAGGGAGACAGGTATATCTTGGTACAGCTCTAATTATCTTATAATTATGGCCAATTTTTCTAAATTTGGATGTTGTCTGTTGATATTGGCTTTCGGTGTGTTTTACTTTCTCTGTATCTTTATGGATATTTTAACAAGAAGTTGGGGGATTATGCTAGTGGTGTCTACCAGGTTTTCTTTGGAAAGAAAAAAAAATGTATTAATGTCATACTTGTACTCTTCAATCTGTTTGCTACAAGGTTATTTAAAAATTTTGTTAAAAGGCATAGGTTATATTACCCCTGTCTTAAAGCTCCTTAATGTCCTTCCTTGATTCCTTATTGCAGAATAATTGATCTTAAAAATCTCCAGTCTGCCTAAACTTCCAGGCTCATGCTTCACACAGTGTTCCTACCGTCTGTGCTTTGACTGGTGGCAGATCTTCTCCCTGGGATGCCCTTTCCTACCTGTTTGTCCTGAACATGCCCATTCAACTTTGAAGACTCAACTGCAGGTTCACCTCCTTTATGAAGAGGAGACTTGATAATTTCACCTTAGGGCATCTGTTGGGCAACATGAATGACACAGGAGGTTTCTGATTTACTTCTATACCCCAAATGCCTGGTACATGGCTTGACACATATTAAATACATTTAAAATGGCTTCTCATTCAAAGAAAACTTGGATGTATAAGTACTTTTCTTTTTTCTCTTAGTAAAATAAAAAGTACGGATATAGGGCTAGTTTCTCTCTTTAGTTTCCTTTATCCCTTAAAGATTTATAACCTAATTCCTGACCTTATTATTTTTATCCCAAATAAAATATAATATCCCATAAAAATGATGAACTGCATTCTGACCTTATTGTCCATTACCTCTACTCCGTGACAGTTTGGATGCATCAACCTTCCTATCAGAAGCAGTGGCTTAGACTGGCAGCTTGCTCTTGAATGGACATTTCCTGGGCTCATTTAAAAGTTAGTTTAATGGCCCTCATCATCCTTTTCCCTCATCAGTTCTCTTCACCCTCCTCTAAGGTTGTTTAGGGTTGCTTGGGAGCTGCCTGGTCAGCTGCATGGAGTTCTAATCCCAGATAGACTGTGAATCTCTGAGGCAACCATTTACTCCTTTGAATGTCTTACCTTTAAGTCCTAAAAAACACATTGGCCTTCTTCATTGAGTTGTTTCACATGAATTCTATCTATTAAGCAGCAGAAAATTGTGTCATTTCACCCCTTCCTAAATGCTAAAATTAGTTTTTCTGAAAATGGTTTACTTGTTCCTAAAATTCTTGTGGACTCCTGTGTGACACAGTAGTAAGAACATAAAAACTGTTGAGAAACAAAGATCTTGATTTCTTACTGGAGACATATGGTTAAAACCACCACCATCACCACAACAAAACTAATAACAGAGAACATTTTGTATACACAGAAAGAAGTCAAGAGAATTAGTTTTAAGGAATATATCACTTACTTTTCCATGAGGTACGAATATCTCACAAATGCTGAAAAGCTTTGATCAATTTTTTAAAATTTGATGTTCAATTAAGATGCTAGTTCCTAGCTGAGTGTGGTGGGACACACTTGTAATCTCAGCACTTGGGAGGCTGAGACTGGAGGATCCGGATTCTTGGCCAGCCTCAACTACCTAGTGAGACACTCCACAATTTAGTGAGACCCTGTTTCAAAATAAAGAATAAAAAATAGGGCTGGGGGTATAGCTAGGAGGTAGAATGCCCCTGAGTTCAATCCCCAGTACCACACACACACACACACACACACAGACACACACACACAAAGATGCTAGTTACTTCAGCAACTATGGGTAGTACACATTGGAAGTGAGAAGTGGTCTTTTGCTGTTGTCATTTATAAGAATGAAAAGTGTAAGAAGAACTCAAGCAAAAAAAAAGTCATTTCTAATTGCAGTACAGCCCACAAACTTGCACATCCTATAATGAGAAAGCTCCTTGTTAGCTGCCAAAATCTGCCATCCAATCTGTCTGGTAGTTGATTTTGTTATTACATTTTGATGTGCCCTTGACAAGCTTTAACACACAAAAACTCAACACCTTTGTCTAAGTCCCTGTAGGACCAGACAGATCATGGAGGGGTGACAAAGGCCTGTGCTTGGTTTTTATTATTCATATAGTTGGAATGTTTATAAACAGATCAGAGTGTAACGAGAGCAAATGCTCAGCCACATTAAGCGGTTCCCTTGTCTTGTGTGTCATTTAAATATCGATTCTGTCTCATCCTGCACCAGAGCTTCATGCACACAAAAACCCAAAACTAAGTGCCTGAAAACTGTCCCTAGGGAGCATCAAAATGTGGACAAACAACTCTCTTTTCTTTTGATAATTGGGATGCATTGTTCCACCACTCGGGTCTGCAGCATCTGGTGTTTTTGAAATCTGCTTTAGACGTCACTCTGATCGCTTTGGTCAGCACTGGTCTACTCTGTCCTCTAACTTGTCCTCATAGATTAACTTCTGCACCTGGACTCCAGTGGAGAAAATAGATTGTTAAAGTAGACCACAATCAATATTATTATTAACTTCATGAAATATATTATATACCTCAGAAAAACTTAGGGGAAAGGCAATGAAAATAAGCAGTGCTACAGGGCCTATGATTATCCTCATTATGGAAGATGAAAATAATCAAAATATGCTACCATTGACTTTTATTGGGGAGGTCAAGGGAAGAATGAGGGAGGTGGTGAAATCATTAAGGTTCAATTTGCTACATTCATAAAAATATATGTTAGGAGATACATTTCATGGACTGCATTTAACTGCAACAAAAAACTTCTTTGAGATATCCAGTGGGGAACACTTTCAGATCTATATACATACTTAATTTCTTATATTCTCCTGTGATATATTACTGATGTTTTAGATTGTAGGTTACATAAAGTTTCCTATCTCATTTTATTTGCCAAAAATACATTGCTGTTAGAAAAATAAGTTGTTAAAGAAAAATAAGTTGTTAACAAAAGAGGGGAGAGAGAAAGGGAGGGACAAGCGTTACTATTGGTTGAATACCTTCTATACCAGATAGTTTTATAATTAGTATTTTTATATACTTTGAATATAATAATCAGAACATAGATCTCTTCAATCTAAGAATTATCCCATTTCCCAGGTAAGGAAAAGATAAAGAAAGATTAGATAACACTCCCAAAGTCACACTGCTAGTAAATTAAAATCTAGTTCAGTCTTTATGCCAAAAGCATGTTTATTCTCACAACATCTTTTTTTTTTAAGACAAAATGTCTCAACACCTAGATTGACCATAACACATAGAAACTCCCATGCATAATGTGCACCTCAAAAGGACATTCCAGCCAGTCTGCCTTAGTTGGTCCACAACTAATAGAAACTACTTATGGGTTAATTATGTATTTATGGCCCTGATAGAAATAAGAAACAAACATGTTCACTAGCTAGAGATTAGTTAGCATTCCTACATTAGTCTTTCTTAGAGTTTTAAAAATATAATTAAACCCAATGTCTCAAGGAAACTCTTCCTTGTGTTCCACATGTAACCATTTCCAGATGTGCAATAATTGGTTAGTGTTTTTCTCTGCCTAGCTTGACCTTTCTTAAAATCTACTCATTTCTTAAACTCATTTAGATGCTAGGTTACAGACCAAAATCAAATTTGGACCCTAAAGTGAGGAATGTCTACAAACTGAAAATTCCCACTTAATTTACACCATTCTCAGAATATTAGTAGTTGAAGGGAAGTAAAGAATGATTATCTCCCAAGGACCACCGATCAGCTCCACTCTTTGGTGTGTTCCTGTGGCTTAGCCCCTCTTCCAGGCAAGACCCTCAACTGGGGTTTTCTTGGCTTGGAGTCATTTTGCTGCAGTTAACATTTAGTTCACACATCATTAGGTGAAGCCCCAGTTACAGAGATACACTGCTCTTGTCATAGCAGAACTATGCTGCATGCACCTGCAGTTTGAAGTTCTTGTTGAGGGAATAGACTGAAATGAATGAAAAGATTGAAACTATTTACTTTTTTTTGTACTTCACCTGCTGTGGTATATTTTTGTTGGACCGCATAAGTAGAGGTGTGTTTATAGCTTCAGGGAAAAAATACATTAGGGGTTACATGGTTTTAAGGCTATTTTTCCCTTAAAGCTATAAATCAAATTTCCATGAAAACAGTTATATGTACAGAAATGTTATAGATTTTGTACATCTTATATTTTTTCTTTCCCCTTTGTAAAGAGTAATTTCTTTTGGTGTTTTCTGCCCAGAAGTCACTTGTTCATGCTAGCAGTATGCCAATACCATGTCTATGCTGTATTTGACACTGATAATAAAGTCATAATAAAAGCTAGCCTACCATACTTATAAACTCACAGTTACCAGATTCTCCTTTAAGTATAATTCAGGAGAGCATATAGTGTGCCAGACAGTCAAGCCCTGTTACACTTAATTAGGAATCTCATGAAGCAGATTTCATAATCCCTATTTTCTAGATGAAGGTCAAAAAAGATAAATGACAGGCTGAAGCTCTTGTAATTTCTCAGTGAAAGGGCTGGTATGAAAACTTTGGTCTATTGACACTAAACCCAGTTATCTTCTGTATAGCATCATGACTAATAAAACTCTGGGGGAGGTACTAGGTACTGACTGCACATAGAGGCGATCTACCATATATCTCTAATATACTCCCTAGCCCTACTTTATTTTTTGTTTTGAAACAGGGAGGTCAGTGCATAGTAAGAAAAACTTTAAAGCCTCACATGAGTCAAACACATTGTCCCTTTAGTAACATGTATCAAGCCTTTAGTTAAACCATACCTTTCTACCTGTAACTTCTAGGTAGTCCTTGTATATCACATTTCTATTAATGACCTCTGAATATTCTTAAGTCAGCATGGATATTTGAAGTATTGCCTATATATTGAGGTCTCAGTTCATTGAGATAGAAGCATGGAATGGACTTAATTTTTCCAATTACCATTTTCAGTTTTGTTATGTTGGACCCTGTGCCCTTTTTCCCATTTCTTAGTGCCATATGAGATGACTCCATAATTTCCAACTCTTTTTATATTACACCTAAAATTGGTCAATACCACTCAATTTAAACCCCTCAATTTCTCTAACCAAAGGCTAGGCCTCTTCTTTAGAGTAAGTAGGTGAATAGGCTGGCTCTGATTTATCTTCTCCTCATCCTTTCCAAGACTTGGATCCCTATCTGCTGAGGTCAGGGAGGGGATGAGCAGAAGCAATTATTTTCTTCTATGACTCTGGTTGCATGTCTGTGGGGGAAGAAGCCCTGGATTACTCTGATTTAATTTGGTTCTGTCTGATGCTTGTGGTTCCATTTAGGTGATTGTGTTTTAATGTCTTGGGGTGAATTTAAAATTATTTTAGCCCCCTTTTTTTGTGAGTACAGTCTCACAAAAGGGCTGTGTATTCTTCCTGTGATACCTTCGGCCATAAAAGTTTATACCACTCACTGAGTAAGCTTGCTCAGTGCTTGGCCTAGAAGCTTTTTGCATAACCGTGTAGCTTTTTTCCTGACTTTTGACATCCATATTTCATCAGATAAGACAAGACAGCTACAACAAATTTCTTTTATGTCCCTTGAGGGCACTGAGATGATATAGTTTGCCTCACATCTTTTTCATTGAAATGCTACTGTATTTTTCTCTGTAAGTCCTATCAGTGTAGATGTTCCAGTGAAGCTCTTGCTTCTGGAAGTTTCTAATCCAGAAGTAGAGACTCAGCTCTATTATGAATATAGCCACACTTTAAGGAACATAAATGGCAGGATTTCTCTGATATTAAAGTTATCTAATACTACAGAAGAAACTACCCTCAAACTTTGGTGGCTAACCCAACAAAAATAATTTACTATCTCATAGTTTCTCTGGGTCAGGAATTTTGGAAAGCCTTGACAGGAAGGCTCTATCTCAGGGTTTTTCATAAGGTTCCAATTAGATATCATCTGGGGTTTTAGTTATCTGAAGACTTTTTTGGGCCGGAGGGTTTACTTCCAAGGCAGTTCACTTACACGACTGACACATTGGTGGTGGCTATGGGCAAAGTTCTCAGTTCTTCTCTTTGTGTGCCTGTTAGTAGGGCTGTTTGAGTGTCATGCTGACATGCTGCTTCCTGGCTTCCTCCCACTATGAGTGGTTCAAGAGACCAGGTCAAAAGCTGCATGTCTTAAAAGATCTGATGTCATATATTGTCACTGCCATACTATTCTATTAGTCTCACAGAATAGCCCAAATTCAACATGAAAATTGACTGTATATAAGATATCAGTTCTAGGGAGTGAGGATTATTGGAGGTCATACCGGAGATAGTTACCAGAGTGGGCCTTCAGGTTTCTAAAACTTACCTAGAAGGAAAAATAATAGTAGGAAAGAAAAGCAAGCCACCCTCCTCATATGCAGTCTCAATTTCTAGCAGTGACCAACAGAGTCTTTTAATTCTCTTGGTTTTGAGAGAGGGATACCATCACTCTAGGGGCATTCTATCTCTGAGCTACACTTCCAGATCTTTCTTCTTTTTTAATTTTGAAATAGGGTCTCACTAAGTTGTTGAGGCTGTCTTCAAAACCATGATCCTCCTGTCTCAGCCTCACAAATACTTGGATTACAGGCATGTACCACTATGCCTGGCTGGTTTCTCCTTAGATACATTGTACTATGCATGGAGCCAACAACTCAACTCTCTTATCATTAGTCTTAGTGAGGTGCTTTGGGGTGTTGGTTGGTTAGAAGGGCCACTACATATTAGTAATTTTTTTTTAAAGAGGTCTCTAGTTTCAATTATGAGACACATGCTAGAGGTAATATTGGTTATACTTTAGCTGATGTAACAAATCAACTCTTAAATAGTGGTTTATTCAACATGCTTACTTTTTTTTTCTCACATAAAGTCTTCATAAGGGAATAACTCTACATAGTCAGTTAGGGTGAGAGAGGCTCTCCTATATTGTATATGAAGCCTGCAATGTCACCCTGACCTTGATGTTCAGCCACTGAAGGCATAAGAGAGCACAGGGAAGTTTTTTAGCACCAGGCCTGAAGTGGAATTCATCCTCCTGGTCACATTTCATTGGCTAGATCTTAGTCACAGGCTGCTACTGAATTTCATGGGGCAGGGGCCGGGGCAGGGCAGTAGCTAGGAAAGTAGTCCATGATTAGGCAGTTTTTCATCATTTTGCAGTAAGGAAGGGGAGTATGAACCTTTTATGGATAGCTAGCCACCTCTTTCACAGGATGGCATTCACAAATGTAACCTGAGACACACATGAAGTCTGACTCACAACCCAGTCCTCTGGGAGTAAGCCCCTCTTTGCAGGGATTGGAGCATATCTGCAGGTCTTTAAACAGGGCAACAATACCCTGAGCTTGCCAGGTACTGAGTGCACAAACTGAAGACCCACCATTCACAGCAAGAGCTCCCCAACTTCCAAGGCTCCTACTGCTTTGTAATCTCTTGATCATAGCCCATTTGCCACCTGCCGCTCCTACACTCTCCAGATCTCCATCAAGATCTCTCATTGCTCAATGTCCCTCCAGGCTCAACATTTCTTAGAAAGTTCACTTTACTTTCATGTCTAAGAACAACTTGGCTCTCTGCTGACAACAGTGCCTCTCCTATAGTCCTGTCAAATGACAGCTGTGTTTCCTTCCTACCCCACATATCTCAGGGCTGGAAGGCCAGCCAGATAGACACCCTTTTTCTTTTTTCTGCTTCCAAATTGTCCTTCCTTCTTCCATCTTTTATGTGCATGACATCAAACTTCACTTCCCTACCTCTTCCTGTTGCCATCTGTTGGCCGCCTGGCCTCTCTTATTTATTGAAGATGTCAATGCCTGAGCCATTGTCTCACTCTTGACTTCTTTTCCTTTCATTCTTAGCAATTTCCACATCCAAGCAGATTAATTCAAACAATACCCGGGCTCCTCAGTTCTTTAACCTCTTTGGCGTTGAGGATCTTCTCTACTACCACATGTTGGAAACTCATTCACCCAGTACTGTTGTAGATGGTGTAATCACTGATAATTATGCCATTTCAGAAAACTTGATTTGATAGGAACAACACAGTCATTGACCATAACTTCCGATATTTCTACCTCACATACTCTAGTTCTGCCTTTCCAAGAACTCTCCCACTCATTTTTAGCTGTACTTCTTTTCAATGATTCATCATTGTCCTGGAGTCCTCACTTCCTGCCCACCAGCCTGGTTCTTCAACTCCTCTCTACATTCATTGTACTTGACTGGCAAACCCCCAAGACTGGTTAGAATCAATCACTTACTTATGCCACATTTGTATCTGTGAAGCTTAGCATTGTTAGTGGGAAAAAAATTACTGACAGGAACTACTTTAACTTCCCACCACACATATATTATCATGGAATAAAGCAATTCTTTTTCCAAAAACCAACCCCTTCACTTTTTTCTTCGATCCCATCTCCTGCACCTTCTAAAGAGTTTGGTTCTTACCATTACCCCCTTTCTTTCTTACATCATCAATTTTATCCTCTTTACCTCATCATACCCAGTGGCAAACATTCTATAATATCAACCACCTTACAACAAAAACAAGATCCCTTTGATGTTACACCTTCTCACAAGTGCCACTCATTTCCTCCTGGCTATCTATTTATCTATCTATCATCTATCTATCTATCTATCTATCTATCTATCTATCTATCATCTATCTAATCTATCTAATCTATCTCTTTTGTGGTACTGGGGATTGACCCCAGGGGCATTCTACCTCTGAGCTAACACCCAAACCCTATTTTATTTTTATTTTGAAAAAGTCTCATTAAGTTGCGGAGGACCTCACTAAGTTACTGAGGCTGACTGTGAATCTGTGATCCTCCTGCTCAGCCTCTCAAATACTGGGATTACAAGCATGTACCACCATGCCTGACTTCCTGGTTGTTTTTCACAGAAAAACTTCTTGAGACTATTACCTGCCTTCACTGTCCTTACTTTTCACACCTCATTGGAATTTGATCCCCCGCCCCAAACTTCATTAAGATTGTATTTGTCAGTACAGTGATCTAGTCTTTTCTAGAGCCAGCCTCTCAGCAGTATCCATGCTCCAATCTCCCTTCTGAATCACCATCTTTTCTGGTTTCTAGCAATACCACATCCTCTTGGATCTTCTTTGTCATTTTCTCTTCCTTGTGTAGTTTTAATTTCAAATATTGCCTCCTCAAGAAATCTAGAAGAACATAGAAGCTAAAGACCCTCTACTTTGTACTCCAGCAGTCTATTTTTATCCTTTTTATAGCCCTAATTGACACCTGAAATGCCTTGTTTTACTGATAAATTGTATTCATATCCTCATATTGAAGCTCCTGGAAGTAAAGTTATTTTTTTAATTTCTGGTAATATTCTTGGTGTCAGGAATACAGCTTCATACAAAGTGGGTCTTAATAAATATGTAGTGATTGGATGACTCTCACCATTTCTGGCATTTAAACTATAACTAAAAATTCAAAAGGATAGTGGTTATTATAACAGTAATATTCATTTCTATATATAGAAAACAGGAAAATCTTAGAACTTTAAAACACTTTATCATAATGCCAAACTGTTGCCATAATAGCAGCAAATTAGTGTACTAGTATATCTCTATACTTAAGTAAAAAATTACTGCTCTCCTTCCTAAAGATAAATAAAAAGCTGACCAATGTTACTGCTTTTGTTTAATTTTTAATTAAGAATAACTGTTTTAAATTAACTCTCTTTTTCCTGATTATTAATGAAATATATACATATTTCAAAAATTTTTAGGGAAAATCAAATTACATAAATTTTTGTATTACTCACTTTTAAAGCAATTCAAAGAAAGTTATTTACAATCCTTTAGTTCTTTCTTTTTCTGTGGTCAGTCCATATGCCTGTGTCTGTTTCTTTATCTTCTTTTCTTATTATGTACATAAAATTGTGTGTGTGTGTGTGTGTGTACGCATAAAATTTTATTTCCCCCACCCCAAGTCTCTCTCCTAGGTCCCCTGTGAGTGGGGGGGGGGTCTCTCATATGTGTTTTATGAAATTAATTCAATAGTTTAGACTAGTAACTTATTTCTCCCCACCATTTTGTTATACCTCAGTAGTCTCAAGGAATTTTGTCTTGGAGCAAGGGGGTTTCAGTTCCATCCATGCCCATGCATAGGAATTATATGAAGTAGAATCTTGCTCTTCAAAGGCCGATTCATGGCCCAAAGGTATTGGCATCATTGACAGGTTGTTACAGTTACACATTCTTGGTCCTCATTTATTGTATATTGAATTGTATCCTACCAAAATTCGTAGGTTGACCTCATGAATGCCTCAGAATGAAACCTTATTTAGAGATAGAGTCTTCACAAAGGTAATGGGGTAAAAATCTGGGCAGGCCCAATCTAATAGAACTAGTGTCCTTATAAAAAGGGGGAATTTGGACACAGATAAGCATAGAGGTCCAAAGATGGTCATCTACAAGCATAGAAGAGAAGCTGGTTATACAGCTTTCCCTCAAATCCCTAAGAGGGATACAAGCCTACCTAACACCTTGATTTGGATTTCTAGTCTCCAAAACTGTTGTGAATTTCTGTTGTTTAAGCCACCCAGTTTATGGTATTTTTATAGTACCCTAGAAAACTAATATAACACCATAGAACAATGAATCAGAATCTTTATTTTGAGACAGTGTCCAAGTGATTTTATGTATGTTAAAGTTTAAAAACCATGAAGTAAGGATGCTTTCTAGAGCAAATAAGTGAAAATAGAACTCAAATAGTTATCAGCAATAAAGAGGATTTATTGCAGTGTCTCTGAACCTTGGAGACTTGTTAAAATCACCTGGGAAGCTTTCAGATAATATGAATGTGAGGGGTCCAACTCAGGCTACTTTAAGAATTTCTGGAGATGAGTCCCAGATAGCAGCACTCTTCCCCCAAAGAATGGAAGAGGTATCCAGAGATGAAAACTACTGATTTACTGATTTATGCAACTCAAGAGTTCAGCATCATGTGGGCTATGCTCTGGGTGTGGTGAATCAGGGCTTTGACTTTGATTATCTGACCTCTGTGTGTTTATTTTTGTCCTCAGATGGTTTCCTTCAAGTTCACAAAACTACTGGTGACAGCAATACTGGCTATGCACTTCTTTAGTCACCTCTGGGGGAGAGAAGGGATGCTTTGCTAACTGGTTCTACTTTTGACATTGCTTATCCCTAAGCCATAGCTAAGGCCTGTGGATCACTAGGTGCTGAAAGACTTGAGCCAAGTGTATATGCTCATTCACAAATCAATAATGATTAGGTTCAGGGGGTATTTTGATTGGTCTATAACAAAGGAGGCTTGCCTTTGAATCTATAGATGGGGTTACTCCCTTCAAGGCTGCTTGGCTTTTACAAAGAGGAGGAGGTTATATGAAATATCTTGATTTGCAACTCAATCCATTTTAATACTATGTTTTATGTGTTGATAAATATATAAATGTAGGAAATGGGAGGGAAGCAAAGAGAGGGAAAGGGAAAAAAGGAGTGAGGGAGAAAGAAGAGTATTGAAAAATAAGAAAGGAATGCAGCAAGTAGGAAAGGAAGGGAGAAATCTTTTGTAGAAAGTTTGCTACTCTAGATTATTTTGGCAAAGAAGACCTCTTTGAGAAGGCAACATCTTGGTTGAGATCTTCCATGCTTTTCTGGTTTGGATCTAGAATGTCCCCCCAAAAGCTAATGTGTTAAAAGCATGGTCAGCAATGCAGCAACATTCAGAGGGAAAATGTTTGTTATGAGAGCTCTGACCTATCAGTGGATTAATCCTTTTGATGGACTAATAATTTGAACAAATTGCTTGTGGCAATTTGTGGCAATCCACTATAGGCAGGTGGAAGGAACAGGTCGCTGGTGGTATGGCCTTGGGGACCATACCTGACCCTGGTCCTGGATGTTATGAGCTGAGAAGCTTTTCTCTGCCCTTTTGTCATGAAGTTTCTGCCTTGGTTGCCAGCTGACCGTGGACTGAGACCTCTGAAATTGTGAGCCAAAATACACTTTTCCTTCTCTAAGTTGTTCTTGCAAGGCATTTTGGTGATGAAAAACTGACTAATACATAGGTAGAATAACAACAAATTCAAAAACTTTGCATGGCTAAAGGTACAAGATAATTCTCAGAAATAGATACAGGTGGCTTCATGTAGAACATTATAGGCCAAGATAAAGACTTTGGAGTTTACTTGGAAAACCACTAGAAAGTTTTCAGCAATATATTCAGATTTGTGTTTCTATAAGGAAATTTCTGGCTGCTATGTGAAGAAGAAACAATAAGAAGTAAGACTAGAAGTAGAGTATAATTTAGATGGTAGATACATAGTCTAGGCAGAAGATAATGGTAACTTAGGTGAGTGTATCATCAATATAAAGATAAGTAGGCTGATTCAAGTTCTATGTAGTGGATAATCTGATAGGACTGTTGGCTTCTTTTCTCTACCAGAGAACTTGTAATACACATCCTCTCTTATTTAAATATAGATTATGATGCTCATAATCTTTTTAATGTAATCAAAACTGTTTCTATATCATTTTTCATAAATATAGTTTTAAATGGCTATCTATTTTTCTTATATGTACATCATAATTATTGAATAAATATTATTGAACATTCTGAAGAATACCATCATATGGGAGGCAAGAATATAAATTTTATAAATAAAATTAAAAATTACTTATAAGAGGGTCCAATGTCATGAATTTATGTCCTACATGACTTTATGATTCTCTCCAACATTGTTTAGTATCATTGGGGTAGGATAGGATAAATTGGATAATTAGATTGATTCAAAGTCATAAATTTGCTGAGCAGGTATAACAGAAGGAAAGGAACAGATAAAAGTAATATTATTAGAGATGTTAAAGTGATGGATCATGGACTTTCAACTGGAAAAAAAAGTAATTATGGGGAAAATGAAAAATGGGTGAAAAGATTGAAGGTTTTAATGAGATAAGAAAACAGGTATAAAAACACTGGAAGAATATTGTGGTTAAAATATGAATAAGCCTTAGATCTACAAAACTGGAATACCATATAATTACCAAATAATTGTTTTGTCTTGGTTTCAATGCTCATTGCTAATCTTATAACTGAGATTTCTTCATTATTGAGTTAATTTTCATTTGCTAAAATATAAATGGTATATCTTACATCAATCTTGAGTGGCTCTAATAGAATACCAAAGATTTGATAACATAAAGAAAATGAATGGATATTTTACAGATTTTGAGGTGGGGAAGTCTAAGATCAATAGGTCTATATTTGGTGAGAGTCTTCTTGCTGGAATATTCCCAAAGGGCAATAGAGGGGGAGAAGGAGCAAAAAATCAAGATGAGGCCAAGCTCTCATTTACAACCAACCTACTCTTTTGATAGTCAACCCACTCCCATTTGTGTGGCAGTATCCTCATGACCTGATCATCTCTTATTAGACCTCACCTCCCAACACTATTGCATTGGAGATGAGCATGATTCTTCTTAAATTGTTTTACAGTATCATATATGGGTGTCTTATATGTTGACTGAGCCTCTCCACATTTTTGAATGTTTTGTGTTGTTGTACATGTGAATTTGTCTAAGTTCAGAAGGTTTTTTTTTTTTTTTCATTTTCTAGCAACTGTGGGTTTTTTAGAGTTTTATGGCATTCATTGCTTCATTCATCCATGCTTTTATTTTATTACTTTATAGATAATCCTTTTTACATGGATAGCTATAGATTTATTGTATGTTATTAGAATATTTGCCAAGTTATTGTTAGCTTGGGGATCTTTGCCTCAATTTATTTTCTGGAACAGAGAATTTGCTTTTTTAAAAATCAACTTTTAAAAATCAGCTTCCAGGAAGATAGAATAAATGTACTTTCCCCATATTTCTTTTGTTAAATACAACCAAACCCTCTAAGTATTATATATAAAACAAATGTACAAGGACATTGAAAAATGGAGAGAAAAAGACAAATTGGCTAGGGGTCAAGACCCAATAAGCAACATAATAATGATATCTTTGGGTTTTCTTTTTGATTTATCTATCTCAGTCATGGAGCTGATGAAGGTGGCAATCCAGAAATACTCATAGGCCACAGACAATAAAAGACCACAGAAAAAAAACAGCTCATTCTAGCTAGCCAAAGAACCAAGGAAAGGAAGCCTAGCAAGGCAAAAATCTTTTAGAGATAGCTGCTCTGCTCTAGACAAACACCACTGAAAAACCCATTACCTTACCTCCCAGTTACTGAAAGACTAGATTAAGAGTCCAGACTTCCACCATTGCCAGGTTGTAATGTGCTCTTCCAATCTCACTGACAGGGTACTACCAGGGAAGGCCCAATAGCAAGCCAAGACTTCTATCTCTGCCATGCAGAGATCACATAGAGAGCCTGGACTTCTAATGCAATGGTCTGAATATTTGTCTCCTTCCAAACTCATGTTGAAACTTCATTAGCATTGCAAAAATATCAAGATGTGCCTGGCATGGTGGCGCCCACTTGTAATCCCAGCATTTGGGAGGCTGAGACCTGAAGATCCAGTTTCGCGGCCAGCCTCAGCTACCTAGTGAAGCACTCCGCAACTTAGTGAGACCCTGTTTCAAAATAAAGAATAAAAAAAATAGGGCTGAGGGTGTAGCTTGGAGGTAGAATGCCCCTGAGTTCAATCCCCAGTACTGAAAAAAAAAAAAAAAAAAAAAGAATCAAGATGTGGAGTCTTTTTTATTTTTTGGTACTAGGGATTGAATGCAGAGGCATTCTACCTCTGAGATATACCACTCACCTTTTTAAAATGTTTTTAAATAAACATTTTTAAACGTTTAAAGTAGGGTCTTGCTAAGTTGCTGAATGTCTTGCCAAGTGGCTGAGGCTGGCCTTGAACCTTGTGCTCCTCCTGTCTCAGCCTCCTGAGTACTGGGGTTACTGACATGTGCCAGTGCATCCTGATAAGAGATACAATCTTCAAGAGGTGATTAAGGGTCAGGAGAGGGGAAAGTGGGTAAAGGTTACATAGATCTCTATATTATTTTTTTACAACTGCATTTAAATCTACAATTATATCAAAATAATTTTTCATAAAATCAACTTTATTGAGTGATAGTTTACACACAATGAAACACCTTTTATAGGTGAGCAATTTGGTGAGTTTTGACAAATGCATACATCTGTGTAACCACTATTATAATCAGCATGTAGAACATCTCATCACCCCCACCCCAAGTTCCCTCATGTCCCTTTGTAGACCATCCTACCCATCCCAGAACCTGTCTTCTGTCACGGTAAATTGCTCATCTTTTCATGAATGTCAGTATTTTACTTTAAACTTCATGTTCAGATCTCTGTTCAGATCAGTAACATATTCTTTGATCACAAACTACTGATTTTGTTCCATTTATCCTTCTTTCTTCTTTTGAAAGCTCTTCTTTTTCAGATGAAAATTTGGGATCTCTGTCCTTCACAACTGTTTTCTTCTTCCTCAGATCATTTTTATTTCCTTGTTTCTTTCCTTCATATAATGAGAGAATGTCTCATCTTTGTCCCCTAAATCATGGATTTACTTTTCTGTAGAGTCATATATCTGTTATGATCTGCAGTGTACATCCCAATGCTGCTTTGTCCCAAATCTCTCTTAAAGAAAGCATGTGGAGCCTGCCTCTCCCTCTGCTAGTCTCTGGGCTCCCATGACCTTTCGTAATCTAGGTGCTTCCTCTTGGACACCATTCAACATTTGCCATCACTTGCCCTGAACCATGGAGTCACTTCCTCTATTTAAATCTTGACTCAAAGCCCTCTTTTCCTTTTTTATTTATGAATGAAAGTCTCTGTGAGGAGTTTTGTGGTTTAAGGGCGCTATATAAAGCTGAAGAGTATTATATAACCACCCATAAAATGTCTGTGGCTGAACTACAACATACACATGGAGGACATGCAATTCATAAACTTCTTTTATAGTCACCTATCACTTAATAAATATGAGGGGATTAACTGCATTACATTTTTTCATGTGCAAAACCAATCTTTGAGAAAAAAATTGCCTATGCTTTGTAGCTGATTTTATTGTTTCATGGCCAAAAGTTGTATGCATTGTGAATTTATCCTATTGGAGACAAATAATTCTTCTTTCAATCTTACAAAGGTTTTTTTTCTACCTTAAAAGATAATACAGATATCTAGAAACCTTTTATACACACCAACTCATTTGCTGTCATAGAAACTTGAAGCAATGGAAAACAACTATCATCACCAATACTGACAAATGAAAACCAGTCACAGGTTTTAAACATTCGAAAGTTCTACTACAGTGATGGTAGAAATGAAGATCAGTTAAAGATTTAACAGAATTACTAATTAAAAAATGTAAAAGTTAAAATCTGAGGCTGTGTTTTGGTTTTGAGAAGATTAAGTTTGTCATTATTAAAGAACCAAATTTTTTTTTAATAATAATTGGTGCATTGTAATCATACATCTTTGTTAGGTACAAGTTGATAAAGGCATATATGCACACATTTCTCATTTAACCCCTTCCCCAGCTCCCACTCCACTCCCTCTTTCTCAGGTTCAGTTTAGTGATTGACTTTGATATATTTGTGAAAGTACATCATGTACATTAGGGTGCCCCCCTCCACACACACACATCCCCATCAGGTAAGTCAACTTCTTTGCTTATCTAGGGTTTCTCCTTTTTCACCCGGAGTCCTTCTTATGCCCCATCTTCTCCCTAGCATCCACATATTAGGGAGAACATATGCTTTTTTACTCTTTGTGACTGACTAATCTCACTTAACATAATGTTTTCCAGTTGCATCCATTTCCCTGCAAATGACATAATTTTGTTCTTTTTTGTGGCTGAGTAAAATTCCATTGTGTACATATCCCATAGGTTTGTAATCCATTCATCTGTTGATGGACATCTTGGCTGTTTCCATAGTTTGGCAATTGTGAATTGCACAGCTATAAACATAGGTACACATGCATCGGTCTGACAGTTTGGTTTCCATTCTTTTGGGTAGATACCCAGAAGTGGTATTGCTGGATCATATGGTAGGTTCATTCCCATTCATCTGAGGATCCTCCATACTGTTTTCGAAAGTGGTTGCACTAATTTGCAATCCCACCAACAATGTATTAGGGTTTCCACTTCTCCACACCCTCACCAGCATTTGTTGTTGTTCATGTTTTTTATGATTGTCATTCTGATTGGAGTTAGGTGAAATCTCAAGGTAGTTTTGATTTGCATCTCTCTGATTGCTAATGATGTAGAACATTTCTTCATACATTTATTGGCCATTTGTATTTCTTCTTTTGTGAAGTGTCTATTTAGATCCTTGCCCATTTTTGATTGGGTTGTTTGTTTTCTTAGCTGTGATTTTCTTGAGTTCTCTGTATATCCTAGATATTAGACCTCTATCAGAAGAGTAGCTGGCAAAAAATTTTCTCTCACTCTGTGGGCTCTCTGTTGAGGTTCCGGATAGTTTCCTTTGCTGGACAGAAGCTCTTCAGTTTAATGCAATCTCATATATTGATCTTCCTTTGAATTGCTTGTGCTTTTGGGGTCTTGTTGAGAAAGTTTTTACCTGTGCCTGTGTGTTGAAGTTTTGGTCCTATGCCCTCTTCAAGTAGCTTCAAGGTCTCTGACCTGACTTTCAGATCTTTGGTCCACCTTGAGTTGACTCTTGTGCAGGGTGAGAAAGTGGGGTTATTTCCATTTTCCTGCATATGGTTAACCAGTTTTGCCAACACCATTTGTTAAAGAGGCTATCTTTTTTCCAGTGTATATTTTGGCTCTTTTGTCAAAAATCAATTGACGTGTAAGTTAGTTCTGCCTGGAAAAAAACGGATTTTCTATAAGGAGCAACCACATAAAATGGAGACGTTTACCATAGGATATACTCTATGGAAACTTTCATTACCTTATCATACAAGCTCCCTATTGCCATCTGTTGCCTAATCTGACATTTTGTTTCCAAGAAATATGACTTGTTAGTGCCTCCTATGGCAGAAGACAGGGCCTTTTAGGTCAAAATTGCATCTGCTCACATTTTATGATATGTCCTTTCCTCCCTCCCAATGGAAATACTCACAAAAACAGAAGAAGAATAAGTAGTTATGAAAACAAATGATAACTGCAAACCATTTGACCTTCATAGGAATTACAACTAACTGCAAATGGAAAGAAGCTGGAAGGAGACCCAAAATTGTGTGCTCCACATGCATATTCGTATTACTGAAAAAGAATAGCTCCATCCAGTGGGAAAGAATTTTAAAATCTGAAACATTTTTAAATTGACTAGCTAAAAAATAGATAAGGAAAGATTCATAAAGGCTGAATTTTTTTAAAAAGAGGAAGATGGTTAATATAGGGATAATTTAAAAAAATTAACTACAATACAGTACGACTATATATTTATGATAGTAAAGAAATTCAGAAATAAAATCAGTAATGTAAAGACAGAGAAAGTTCTCTCATTAATGGAATAGAAGGTGGAGTATGGTGAAAATTATTAGGAAAGTGATTTCTGATTGAATTCCATCTACTTAGAAAGTAGAAGAAGGTACTTGAGAACTTGAATTAGGCTGCTATGATTATATGGTTGAAAAAGGATCTATTCTCCTATTAGATAATTGTATTTAGTAATGTATGTATTTGTAATATATGTATAATAATATATGTGATTACATATATTATATGCATATAAAGTTATATATACATTGCCTGTATGCAAATGCATGCATATGTGTACAAAACCTGATATGTTTTAGGGAGGGTAATGAGTCATTAAATGTGCAAGTTTAGTTCAACTAGGCACTTGGATTCTTTACTGTATCTGGGAAACTAGCAGGGTCTCTATAATTATGGAAGTATGGGCAGCATACAGTATGTCAACAAGGTATTACTTTGATAATATGGTGCTCACTGATACATAAACTACTGGGTGGAATGCAGTTTCCCCTTTTGTTCCTTAGAAGAATCTTTCCAAAGATGCGCTTTGACTGATGTTGATTTAAATCATATGCAAACATTTTTAAAAGAATGAGTGTATTGAACACATATCACTGCTTGGGAAACAAGGGTAAACAATATTAACAATGTCGGAGATGGGTGTGGTGGTACATGCTTGTAATCCCAGTACTTGGGAGGCTGAGACCAGAGGATCCAGGTTTACAGCCAGCCTCAGCTGCTTAGTGAGGCCCTCTGCAACTTAGTGAGGCCCTGTTTCAAAAAATAATAAAGAAATTGGATTGGGGGTGTAGCTTGGAGGTAGAATGCCTCTGGGTTCCATTCCCTGTACCACAAAACAAAAAACAAACAACAACAAAACAATGTCGGACTAAGACAAAGACAAAACAGTGAGTGCTGAATCCTAGACCTGGAGCCACTTCACCTAGAAGTGGAGGTCAGAATTAAGTCCCAGATGAACACCATGTAGGAATTAGGTAGGTAAAAAAGAAAGTAAGTCCTTTAGCTGTAAAATCTAGAGCTGAATAGAAATTGATATCAGTTAGACAAAGAATGAGCAGTGAGAGTTAAGAGATAGAAAGGTGTCAGAGCAGGAAAACTGCTGAGAGATGAGGACAGGGGTAAGGAAAACGGGAAGTAACCCAGAACTCAAAATGGTAGTGTCGAGGGGTTTTGACCTAGTTCCTTAAACATTGGTGGCGGAAGATGAACAAGTATAGTCTTGAGAAAGATGCCTGTGAATTAGAGAGGAGTCTGAAGATGAATGAGGCAGCTGAGGATAGTTACATGGGAAAAGCAGGTAAAGTAAGGACTAATCAACATATGTAACTACTATTTTGTGATTGGTATGTATGGGTGGGTTTGGGAGATGTGGGAGCAAGAAATACAAGGCATTATGGCATAATAAAATGAGAAGAAGCTCTGGAGTCAAACGGTGTCTGGATACTTTGTTTTCTTTTATTAATTAATTAATTAATTAATTTAATATATTGGTGTGTTGTAATCATACATCTTAATGAGGTACAGGATGGTGGAGGCATGGGGTGGGAATTGGGGGAAAACTAAATGAGTGATGTCTGCTAGGTACTTTGTAACATCTACCTGACAGAGAGACAAATAAAACTTACCACAAGGGGTTGTTGTGAAGCATAACATGTAGAATATGCTTAAGAACTTAGTATGATATTAGCATATGGCTACTATTACTTTTTTCATGATTGCTTGCTTATCATCAGAACAAAAAAGTGAAATACCTTTCATGATATCTCGTGCCTACTGGCCAATTTTTATTTCCCATTAGAAAAGAAAAAATACATATCAGAATCTACAAGAAGTTTACTTGAGTGTTATTTATCAATGCAGAGGAAGCCAAAAAGGGAAAAAATTCTCCCATTTTTCAGCTCCTGTATTTAATTTCATATAAATCATTATAGGAAACCAAATGTACAAATCTGAAGCCATGAGGATGTCTGCTTAATGCACATGATGTATGTACAAGAGGACTTCGTCTTTGACAGGCCATGTCCTGAAGTGCTCACAGAAGATACTAATTTCTTCATGTGGGCTTTTTAAACCTTTGGAAACATATAAAAACTGGTTGCTTGGAAAAATAAACTGTGCCATGAAATTTTTCTACATCTTTCTTTACTATTGCATGTTTCTTTCAGTAGGCAATTATTTGCATCCTACAGACAATAATGAAGGCAAATGCTTCACCCCTGCATCATATAAGTGATCCATTTTCCAAGCTGGAAGAAGGGGAGAACCTCACAGCCTGGTGCCCTGTCCCATCTTCTCAGTCAATTCAACTCTATGGTCTATTATATAAATTTAATTGGTTTCAAAATTTTGTATCAGTTAGGAATGCTGTCAGCTGCAAATAATGGGAAACATAGCTAACAATGGCTTTAAAATGTGTATTTTAAACATGACCAAGATTATAGGAGGTTGCCAGCATCAGTTCACCTACCCAACTGCATTATCAGGGAGAGAAGTTTTCTTGTATTCATTCTGTAATCCTTTTCTGTTAGCTTCTCATCTTAATGTTTACTGCCTGCCAGCTGCAAGATTGCTGCATCAGCCTCAAACATCATTGTGATCAAAACAGGATCATGGAAGAGGGTGGTATGTGTGTGTGAATTCCCTCTGTGTACCTGATCCTTTTATAAGCTTTCATAGAGACTCCCCCTCATTGGTCAGTAAAGATTCCATGGCTACTCCTCATTCACAAGAAAATTAGTATCTTGCTTTTTAAAACCTCTATGGTAGGAGGCAGCCAAAAGAGATTGGGGTTGACAATGCTGTTGGATTAATAGCTACATCTATTGTTACATAACATATTATCCCAAGATGTAGTGACTTTAAACAAAGTAGGTATAAAATTTTTACCATTTTTGTGGGTCCATATTTAGGAGCAGCTTAGCTAGGTCATTTGGCTTGAAGTCTCTAATGAGTTTGTAGTCATATATTGGCCTATGCTGTGGTCACCTGAAGGTTTGAGTAGGACTGCATGATCTAATTTTTTTTTTTTGTAAGGATTTAACCCAGGTGTATTCTACTGCTGAGCTACACCTCCATCATTTTTTTTTTAAACTTATCACTAAGTTGCTGAGGGCCTTGCTAAGTTGTAGAGGCTGGCCTTGAACCTGTGATCCTTCTATTTCAGCCTCCCAAGTATTAGGATTACAGGCCACTGTGCTAAGCCTCCATGATCTAATTTTAAAGTGTTCCATTAACATGGGTGGCCAGCTGGCACTAGATTGTAGTGGTTGGCCTCAGTTCCTTTCCAGGAACTCCACAGGGCATGATCACTTGCCTCCTCCAGAGAAGATGACTTAAGACATCATATCAGAAGCTACAATACCTCATGACCTGTTTTTAAGGTAATACCATCAGTTCTGCAGTATTATCTTGACCACATAGGTCAGTGCTATTTCGTATGAGAGGAAACCACACAGGAGCGTGAATAGTAGGAGGCAAGGCCCTTGGTTGCCATCTTAGAGACTGACTGCCATAGTAGCAAAGACCTAAGGTACTGCCCTTATTTTATCTCTTATCTCACATGGTGATGGGTTTTGGTGGCCGTAGTGACGTTATTTTTAGCTTTTTATTTTCCATATCCATTAGTAGGAATGCGTGAACATGTGATGAAGAGGAGTCTTGATCCAAAATTAAAATTAATGGTGGAGAAATAATCATCTATACCTCTCACTTTATCAGAAAAAAAAATCCCTCTAAACTTTCAGCCACCAAAAGAAAGAAAAACGCCTAAAAGTAGGGTATAAATGGCAATTCCCATTTTTCCTTCCTGAGAAAGTTTGATGAAAGAAATCAGGACATCACTGAGTGACTTTTTTTTAAAACAAAATGCTAAGGAAAATTCTACTTCTATAACATAGAATGAGTGGTGTGAATTGTTTTCCCAGGAGTGAACTTCTCATGTAGTTTATCTTTCTGAAACAAAAGAGTAGTGAACTATGATACTTCAAATGCAGTTTCATGCTTTAGGATACACATTTTGTGCATTAGAATAGATATTTTTCTGATATGAAGAAAATATAGGTAATTTGATCCAATTAACTTCACATTATAACCAATTTTATTTGCTTTTCCAAGGTCTTTAGGATATTCCCTTGACCACTGTTGCAAAAGTACACGGAAAAAAAACTTTTGCAAAATGCGAATGAATAAAACTTAGCCAATTGGTCAACTTTGATAACTGCCTCCTGTTCTAGAGAGTAGTGACCAAGAATTCTTCAAATCAAGAGCTGGATACAAGACATCTTCAGAGAGCTGAAACCTATCTTGTAAAACCTGTACCTGTAGTTGGCATATGGATTAAGGTTGTTTCCATGCTATCTCACCACTCCTAGGGTATGCAATCCTAATCAATCCTGATTAGTACAGATGGCCAGCCCAAATGCATAGTCTAAAACTAATACACAGACACATTACTTCTCTTTGCTAGAATTTCATCGTCTCATAACCACCACTTGCTGTATAGGTGGACAACTTTGCTCCTACCACCACCAGTATCTTTAATGAAATCAAGAACTCTTATTAACTTTGAATAGTAGTACTCTAGGCATATTTTCATACTTTGCACCTATTTTAATAATTTGGCTCCTATTTTGGTGGCTGGAAGAAAATAATGTTTGGTTGGGCATGGTGATAGAAAATAACTAGTTGATAAAATAGTGATAGTTCATTAACATTAGAAAATTTATGACAGAAAAGTTAGGGGTAGAGTCCCAAGTCCAAGGCCAAACCCCTCATGAATTAAAGTTTAGTTTGTCCTTATTAAATCCTCCTCTTTTTCAAAATAATTTGTTATACTATGATTAATCTCCTTATTTACTGCAGCACTCTCCCTTGATGGGAATTTCATATTCAGTTAGTTCACAACTGAATATAAGTAAAATTCTATACTATGGAATTTTGTGTCATTATAAAAAGATACTATTTTATGTTTAAAGCAGTGTTGCTAAAATCCTTCCATCCTAAAGAATTAGAAGACAGAAAATGTAATGTCATATTTTTGACTCTTCATTCATCTTTTTAAGGAACAAGTTCACATGAGATCATGTTTTAATCTTCATAGAAAGTTTATTTTTATAGAGAAATGAAATTCTTTTCCTAGGACAGAATAGAGAAGAAGGACTTGCTGTCAGAATCATCTAAATAAATAGAGCTTTTTAAAAGTTTGGTAATAGATGGATTTGGTTCTTTAAAAAAAGTAAAATCAGCTGTTTAACACCTGCAAAAGATTCAGGATATATCATGTGCAATACATGTTAACTTTTTAAAGGGGGGAAAATTCAGCAAACAGAAAAAAAAAATCTCTGTACAATAAATGTTAGCATTTGAAAATCTCTCTTTGGCTTATTCATGAGTGTTACTTAAAAGTCTGTCTGAGACTCATTAGGCCATTTAAAATCACAGGTCTATCCATATGTAGGCCAAATGTTTAAGAAAGGATTGCACACCCACAAAAGAAGTACAAAAAAAATAAAAGGCCTAACGTCTTTGCCTTGAAAGTTCCAAGATGCATTATAGTGTCAAAAGGTAATTATACCCTGTCCCCCACCCCCAAGCAGGGAAATGACTAGCCTTTGTTTCATGAGATTTTATAGTTAAAAAAAGTTCCATATTTCTCATTGGTATAGTCCCACTGTGGAGGGAATTTTGAAATCATTTGTAATGAGAGAGATTACATAGCTTCTGTTTTTCACATTCTATGCTTTCTCTGATTATGGTAACCATAACTCTGGGAGGTAGTGGAACCTTTAAGAGCTGGGCACAGTGGAAGTTAGGTCACTGGGGATATGCCCTTGAATGGAATATTGGCATGCTCTCTCCCCTCACCCCACACCCTCCCTCTCTCTCTCCCTCATCCTCTCCCTCTCTCTCTTTCCTCTCGCCCCATCTCTCCCTTTCTCCCTCTCTTCCCGCTGCTGTGATGTAAGCAGCTTTGTTCTACCATGAACTTCCCACCATGATGTTTGGTTTCACCATGAGCCCAAAGCTATGGGATCAAGTGACTATGGACTGAAATCTCTGAAACTGTAAGTCAACATATATCTTTCTTCTCTTTAAGTTGTTTATCTGATGTGTTTTGTCATAGCAATAGAAAGCTGATTAACACACCTGAGTAATGTGTCACAGTTTTTTATACTTTCTTCTGATTCCTGTTCCTGTTGTTTTTCTTTTTCCTTTTCTGCTTAACTTTGTCTCTGTTTTCATTCATCAAGCGGTATGATACAGAGGTTAGGAGCATGGGCTTTAGATCCTAACTGAATGAGTATGAAACTGGCCCTACCACTTAGTGGCTTGTGACCTTGAGCAAGATACTTAGTTTTTATGTGCCTCAATCTCCTTACTTGAAAAATGAGAATAATAATAGCACTTACCATATGAAGTTGTCATGAGGAAGTAAATTTATGCCTGTATGTGACAAAAATTACTATGTATCAAGGAATTAAGGAATTAATTTGTATAAAAATTAAAGTGTGCCTTGGGATGTGCTTCGCATAAAGAAAGATGGCACTGGTTCTTTGTTATTATTTTAGAATGTGGCACAACTTGATAGAAGTTTTGTGTGTGAACAGGGTTGTTGACTAGCTTTTTGAATGTTGGATGATAAGGTGGTGAGCTGGCTTTTTCATTTGGAGTTCCCACCTATCACCTTTTTCACATTAATTCTTTTTGTGTATTTGGTTCTCTAGAGATAAATCCTATAAATCTATGTTTATGGAGTTGATGCCAAGTTATCTCTATTCTACAAGCCACATGGGAGAAGGAGGCTAGGAGCTTATGTTTTCACTTTACTTTATACTCATAGCTTTCTGAGTTTCTGGTGCCTCCAGTTCCAAAATTCATGAGTTTTAACTTGTTTGTTTTGCATTGGGTCTCCACTACAACAGTTTTAGCTTTTTCTTATCTTCTAAGTCAATTACCACTCATAGACTACATTTTTAAGATGCTGTTACCATATCTCAATATCTGTTGTTTCTTCTCTTGTTTTGTTTTTCCTTCT
Source organism: Graphiurus murinus (assembly GCA_004027655.1). NCBI lineage: Eukaryota > Metazoa > Chordata > Mammalia > Rodentia > Gliridae > Graphiurus > Graphiurus murinus. The sequence continues at coordinate 35,734 of PVLC010004624.1, read as the reverse complement.
ATGTCTATCTTGTTTGGGAAAAAAAAATCCTTTACTGTGATTTGGGTGGAGAATTAGGAGGGAGTAGTAGTAAACACTTGTGTTCAATCTACCATATCTAATCGTTGTTCTCCAAATCAGGCCTAGCTCCACAGGTAGACTAGAAGATATGGGAAAATGGAGTTCTAGTATCAGTGGACCCTTGTGGGTTGTGAGAAGATACTATTGTGTCTGGTTTTGTCTCATTTTCTATGACACTGGTAGACTCTATTGATGTATTATCTATGATTTCTTGGGGTGACTTTCAATTTTACTTCAGGCCCCTCTCAGAAAGCACCAGATAAATTTCCCTTTAACTTCTCTAGTAGTTGATACCCTGCCCCCTTTTATAAACTGCTGTGCATTCTAGCTTTCTATGTGGCCACCTGGCAGCCCCATAGCTCCCATACCTCCTCTAACCTCTGCTTCTTGAGAACCTCAGGAACCTCTACTCTTCCAGGGAGGAAATTCCATGGAGGACTGGGTTGGGTGTGCCCACTTCTTTTCTTCCTGAACAGATAGGACTGCTGCAATAAACCTCTTTTCTCTAGGTGAGAACCATGCACTAGCCTCTTCACAATTTGTGCCAGCAACACCTATATGTACTTCATAAGACTCATGTCAAGCCCTTTAGGAACTCTTCCAGCAGGCTTCCCTTAGACAACTCCAGAGAGACTTTAGGGTCTTTAGGTCAGTAAGCTTAAAGCAGAAGAGAGCCAGCTATACTTGGAAATAATGGAGATAAATCATTTTTATCCACTTTTTGTGTGTCTATTTGGAATTATGGGCTCCAAAATTCTTTTATCCACAATTTATTTACCATGCAAGTAATTTGGTAATGTGAAGCTATTCATCCTTCAACATTGTTTATTAAACATTTAGGATGTTAAGACTTGACCTGAAAGGTGTTATAGAAATGTAAATTCTTACCAGTATTCTTAATAGTATGGTAAGTAAATATTAGTACTAGTCTAAGCAAAGCTATCTGGACTCCGATGGCACCATGAATCTTGAATCTACAGGCTCAGTGTTCTTGTTCATGTCCATGTTGCAATGCATGCTATTAGAGCCCCAGTCTCCCTCTTAGCAAAATCTCTAGATCTGCAAGGTCAAAAGAAGGTCTCTCTATTACCAGAAACTTAAAGTGAGATGTTTCAACATCTACTAGATGTTGTGTGTCCAAGTTCAGATTTGCAATGAGAATCAGAACCCAAGCCTTGTTCTCAATCTAAGATATAGTCACTATAATATTCTATTTGTCTTGAAATTATATTTGTAATAATAACTAATTAAAAGCAATACTCACAGCACAAAAGTATCTATATCTAAATTAGAGGTTATTATTACACCATTAAAATGTATATATAATGGATATTAGAAACAACAATGAAGGCAACAGTTCAAATAATGCTATGCACATATATGAAATTATAAATACCAATCTCAATAACATGTGTTGGGAAGGGGAGAGAGTGGGGTGAGATTCAGAGAGAAATACACAAAATATTGTTAGAATGTATGTTTCTATATTCTATAACTAATTATGATGCATAGTTACAATGCATCAATAAAAGTATACTTTTAAAAAAGAAGACTGCAAGATATATTTCCAGCATACTTTGACCAAAATTATATTAAAAGCCATAGGAGGTAAAAAGACATCTACAATGAAAACTATAAAACACTAAAGAAAGAAATGGAAGAAAACTTTAGAAGATGGAAAGATCTCCCATCCTTTTGGATAGGCAGAATAAATATCACCCAAATAGCCATTCTACCAAAAGTAATCTACAGATTCAAGGAAATCCCTATTAAAATGATTCTTAACAGAGCTAGAAAAATCAGTCCTAAAATCCTATGGAAAATCAAGACTCAGAATAGCTGAAGAAATTCTCAGCAATAAGAATGGTCCAGGAGGCCTCATGATACCTGACTTCAAAAACAGCCTTTTCAACAAATGGTGTTGGAAAAACTGGTTAACTATTTGTACAAAAAATGGAATTAACTTGCCATGCACAAGAATCAACTCAAGATACATCAAAGATCTGGAAATTAGACCAGACACTATAGCTAACTTTTCACCTTTAAATTGTTTTTCTCTATTTTCCAAATTTTCTATAATGACATTTACTTTCTTTAAGTAAGATATAGTAATTATATAGGCACTTGATAGAGAGTACTAAGCTGATCTAAATTAGCACACTTATAGATGAAAGGAAGTATTTAAATTATGTATTTATTTTTTAAAGATAAGGGAATAAACATTCTAAGGTCTTCCCACTGAGCTCTAAAATGAAATAAAGTTATGTAAAAGCCAGTTTGAAGGATGGTAGAGTGGAGGTGGAGTGAGAGTTTGGCACATTGACTCTTCCTGTTAAAGTTTATCAATGAAAGAAGGAAAAGGGGAAAAAAAAACTACTTAATTCCATTAGACAAAGCGCCAACTTTCACTTTATTTGAAAGCTTCTCATAAGAAAGATGCTCAGAAGCTGCAAACCTACAGGTGTTCCAGTTCACCTTGCCCCATATTGTTCTCTGTGTGCTTATCCCTTTGTAGCCTGTCAAGTAAATGAAAATCACATATTTGGCTAGAGCAGAGTTCTCACTGTTCTAGAGAAGGTTTAGGTGTCTAGTGCTGGCAAGAGATGAGCCCCAATGTGAGGAAATGAAAATAACAAGAAGGTGATCACTTTTGTACTTTTACGTCTGAATTCAAGAATTCTTAGCTTTCAAGCAGAGAGAGGAGTGTAGTTTGTTAAAAACATTACTGTCAAAATAAAAGAAGGTTGGATTATCATGAATGATTTTCCAGTGAGGGTATTTGGCAACCTTAATGGAAGAGAAACCTTCTGGGTTTGAGGCAGAGGCCCTACTATTGCTGATCTTCCATAAGGACAAAATTCTCCCCTGATCTACAGTTCCTTTCTTCACACTGAGTGAAAGGCACCATGCAGGAAAGGCCAAGAATCTTCTGATGGCCACTTGCTACAAATGACACAAAACCATGCAAAAGGCTCCTTTCTTAGAAGCAGATCAAATAGATTTGCTCTAACTCAAATTCTTGTAGCAGCCAAACTCTGCTGGGCATTTCTCATTTAATTGAATGACAAGGGAAGGGAGATGGGTTGGAGCGTAGAGAGTCAGGGGGAGGAGAAGGAGATAGAGTAAATCATGAGGATTAGCTGTGCATATTATTTTACTCAGGGTACTCTTTTCCTTAATTCCCATGATTTACCCTTGTGGATTGTCCACATTTAAGCAATAAGTAGCCACTGTAAATTACCACTTAATAGGATCAGTTCCTCATGTCAGAAACAGTAAAGTGCTTCAACAGAAAGGGACATTAATATTTTGCCTTTACTTTCTAAGGATTGATGCATATGGTTACCAGAGTAGAAAGAATTTTAAATTCATACTTAGATAAATGGGTTTCTTCTCTTATGCATTTGGAGAAGCAACAAAAGGAATCTTCATATTTGAGCCCTTATTGTTGAGTCTAAAAAGGATTCCAAACATGTGGGGCTTGGTTATAAATCAAGATGGCCAACATAATGGTTACAATTTGGTTCTCTGCAACTGTTGCCTGAAAGCTTTTTTTTTTTTTTTTTTTTTTGCTGTGCCTGGGGGCATTTTACCTCTGAGCTACACCCCCAGTCTTATTTTTTATTCTTTATTTTGAAACAGGGTCTCACTAAGTTGCGGAGTGCCTCACTAAGTAGCTGGGGCTGGCCACAAACCAAGGATCCTCCTGTCTCAGCCTCCTAAGTATTGGAATTACAGGTGTGTGCCACCACGCCTGGCTTTAAAGCTCTTTTTAAAAACTGGCATTTACAGCATCACCACAGGTATGAACAAGAACATTTTTTTTGTGAAGAATTGACTTCTGCTCAGAAGACCTTTTTTTTAAATACGTTTTTTGGTGCACTGTTATTATACATCCTAGTGAGATACAAAGTGATACAAACATACACCCACACAGCACTTGGCCCATTTCCCTTTGAATCCCACCCTGCTCCTCTCTCTTGCCTCCCCATACTGTTAGTGAAATTGGTAGTGATGTCTTCTGAAGACATTTTAAAACCAGAAAATGTTTTAGAATCTGAAGTCCATATTGTCTCAAGGCGTGTTTAGAAGTGCTCTATAAATCAAATATTACTTTTCTTAAGTACTGCCTTCTTCCTCATACCTCAGGATATTAATTATTATCTAATAAGTTAACTACAGTAATATGTGCATTAAGCTCAATATATTAATGATTGAAAACTGCATTTGCATAGTAAATCATAAATTATGTTAATGAGAGAGAGGAAGAGAAAGAAACGGAAGGAGGGAGGGAGAAAGAGAAAGAGAGAGAGAGAGAGAGAGAGAGAGAGAGAGAGAGAGAAAGAAATTCATCCACATAAGAATGTAAACTGAATTTTGGAAAGACCTCAAGATTATAACAGAAGTCGCTGACAGAACATTGCTGACAGGCCCTGATAAGGTGTGCTTCCCCTCTAGGCGCAAAGGGCAGAACCTCAAGACCAAATATACTTGGGCTTTTGCATTTGGCTCTATGATTTTTCCTCTGGAACGGAAGAGCAGTATTTAGAGTAAACTGATGTTAGGGCTCCCTGCTGTTGGAGAACTGAGGATCTCAAAGAATAGAGTAACACTTTAAATAATGCTTTGTATATATATTAAATTACCAATACTATTTTCAATGCTATGTATGAGGAAGAGGAGGGAGGAGGGTAGAACCAAGTGTTGTGAGCATATATATTCCTATCACTCTATACCTCAGTATGATTTTATAATTACAATGCACCAATACATGTATATAAAAGTAGGGAATTAGTGATATGTGCATTTTGCCTCTACCATCTTGTACTTCAATAAGATGTATGATTACAATGCACCAATTAAAAAAAGGAAGAGCAACAATAATGATAAACATGGGAAAAATGAGATGGAGTCTCTCAGAACAGGAAAACAGGCGAAGCTAGATAAAGTCCTAGAGTGATCTGACCCTCTATGTGAAGAAACAAGAAGTGGCTTTTACAATTAATATCAATCAGAATTATCTCCTACCAAGCTGCGAGACATGAGATTGTACTAGACTCCAGAAAACCGATAAATTAATTTTCGTGGGAGACTTTTTGGTGTTGCCGTTTGTATCTGTCAGCATTCTTGCTGCCATAATCTGAATATCTGACCACCTAATTTACAGAAAAGAAGATTTATTTTCTTATGATTTTGGCTTCAGTCCATGTGAGGCTGTGGATAGTGAATTTCAGGGCATGGAAGAGGGAGAGCACATGGGCTGTGCTCTGTATCATGGAGACCAGAAGTGAGAGAGAAAGAGAGAGAGAGAGAGAGAGAGAGAGAGAGAGAGAGAGAGAGAGAGAGAGAGAGAAGGGGAGGAGGGGCCATATATAATCTCCAAGACTGTACCCCAAGTACCCATCTCCAGCCATACCCTATCGGCCTACCAGGTACTACCAAGATAAATCCATTACAGCAGATGTATCCACTCCTGGGATTCCAACCCTCATGACTCAATTACAGCACCTCCAAGCATTAAGTGAGCTCTTTACGGAACATTTTATATCTAACCACAACACCATTGTTTTGTGACTATGCCTGAAATAAGACCAGAAGTGGATCTCCTTGGAGAACAATTATAATTAGAAGCAATGCTGCTTGCTGGTCATGAGATATCATAGCCATAGGGGCATGCAAAGGATCAAAGTCATCATGATGGATAATTCTCTCCAGAAGCTAAGCCTAGCTCTCCAGTGAGTGTGGAATCAGAATAGCCATGTTAGATGTAAGAGAAGTTTAATGCAGCCAAACTAAGGTAGCCTGACATTTCTACTAGTGCTCACAGTGACTTTGTTAGTGGAGCAAGAAATTATTAAAAGCTTGGCTAAGAGTGCTGCATTGATCTCCATACTGGGGATATCTTTAAAGTTAGATTTAGTCAAGTGGATATAGCCCCTACTTAGAATCTGCTTAGATGGACCCCCTTAGAACGTATCATTATAATTCTCTTTCATTCAATCATTTGGCAACTACCTTCCTTTGTTCTAGGGAGAGTAAACATTACGAGATTTAGGGGAAGAAGAATAGAAACAGAAGAAGGTGCTAGAAAAATTCAAAAGAGATACAACAAGTAATTAAATTTTTATAACCCTGTCTTATTTGTTTATAACCTTTTCTCATTCTTAGAACCATATCATCTTTCAGAGGAACCTTCAACAGAGGTTTATAGAGGTTTGCCATAGGAGAGCCAGATTTGAACCTAGACTTCTCTGATTTTAAAAGTGATATCTTTTTCTCATCCCATGTTTGCTTCATCTGTCCTAGTCATCCTTGACTAGTGTATCTCAATAGATTTTATTAAGACAAAGTCAGTAAAGGCTATCAAGTGTCTGTTATGTTTCTTAAGAATGGGCTAGATACTCATCAGAAAGAGGTCATGATACAGTGTGCCTAGTGCTGTAATAGTGATGCTTATAAAGGGACATGAGAAACAGAGTACAGGCAAGGTAGCCATTCTGCCTTGCAGGAGGCACAGATGCTCATGTGGTCCAGGAAAAACACAGTGACGAGGTCACACTTAAATCTCCCCATCAGAGGAAGGGTATGAGTTTGCCAGATTAAGGAGACAGAAGGCTAAGGAAAATAATAGGAAAAAGAAGAAGGGTTTTACAATTAAGAACAGAAAAAGCAAGTATTCAAAAGCTTGAAAGTCTTGATTTATGGACTTTTAATTAATCAATCATGAAAATTCAAAGGTGGCTTATAATATATAGTAAAAGAATGAGAGTATGGAGGGGTTGATAAGCAAAATAGAACTGTGCAATGTGTTGATGGTATGAATACGTTACTACAATGGATAATTGCACTAACCCAAGAACAATTCATAGACCCTGGATTTCTGGGTGACAGGGATAATGGAAAAGGAAAGAAAGTTCCAAAAGAAAAACAGATAGAGAATGGGCTCAGGCACCAACACTAAGCATTATATTGAAGTTCTGAAGATCTTGCTAGACCTCTTTTCCTTTACTCAGAAGCCAGCTGAAATAGACTCCCAGCCCATAAAGTTCTTCCAGTGAGCCACTCCATTGTGAGGAGAGAAGCATGCTCTTGAGGAGTTTCCTGGGGAAGGAGAGGGAGGGTGGCTTGCAGATATTCATGCTTTTTCTTTTTTTCTTTTTTTTTTTTTTAGAGGGGGAGGTAATTGTGATTAAACCAATCAGGGCATTCTACCCCTGACCTACAACCCTAGCCCTATTTTATTTTTTATTTTGAAATATCAGGGTCTCATTAGGTTGCTGAGGGCCTCTACTATGTTGCTGAGACTGACCTTGAACCTATAATCCTCCTGTCTCAGCCTCCCAAGTACTGGGATTACAGACGAGCACCACCATGCTTTGTGCTATGTGTTCAGGGAAGCAATCTGATTAAGTTGAAGCAAGAGAGTTTTTTCTGGGGTAGGAGGGGTCATCACTGAAATCCTACAACCTTACCCCTTCTATAAAGGCTTTAGGGAAAGGAAATGAGTTATGGTGCCCCTGGAGGGTTAGCCAGAGCTATGTGTTGGACTAGGAACATTCCTAATCTCTACCCTAGCAGCCATTATTCCCATTGGTAGGAAAGACTGACTTTCTCTGTACAGTCATTTCCCTAAATACCTTATTTTGTGAGTGGTTCCAAGCTTGGGCTTTGTCCTGTGATCAAAGTTGTCTCATTTGTGCTAGCATTGTCCTCAGAAAGCTAAGGCTTAGAGAGGTTAAGCAAGTTTCTCAAAGTCACACTATTAGTATTGGACCTGGGATTTGAACCCAGACCTTCGGGTTTCAGAGATTGTACTGTTTAGTTATCCTGCTCTACTGCCTCTGAAGGAGTGTTAAATACTTGGGTATATTGGTTAGCAGATATAATCATGGAATACAAATTACCCACTAAAGAAACCTGGATTTTATTTGAGCTGGATATTCAATATATTCCTCAGCATTAGAATTTTGAAACCTAATCTTACCTTGATGACACTTTAACTGATATTCACTTCTTCTTCAATTCAGTTACATGAGTATGGTAAAAATATTTACCATTTCCATGACTTGGGCAAGCTCAAAGGAAAGATACTGCTTTAAATCACCGTTTTAAAACAATTTCATTCCAACCTCACAAAACATTGTCCTACCATGTTCTCACCACACTTTTGAAAACATTCCTACAGCTCAAACAAGTTAAAGATGTCAGCATCCACTGTATAAACCAATATAAATCTGAATATTTCTTGGAGTCCATTTTCACTTAAGTTCAAGTCCATTCTGGTGTTGTCAGCTGTGTCCATAAAAGAGATCTCCAGATGTTGTAAAACTTAAAATCTTGATTTTGACTGACTTCCATTTTCTTTTTCCACATTGAAAGTTTCTGTCAAAGGCCCCAAGTGTGAATGAGGAAGATTGCCTTTAGTCCAAGATCTACTGATTTGTTTCTGTCCTGCAAAAGGCTAACAAGGAGAAAGTTCACAAGGATGTCAGTTCTGCCCTAACGTATCTATGATGGTCTGCAAAGTGTGTGATCAGGCTTTTGGCAAAACGCTGAGGAGGAATCTTATCCAGATGAGCTCCAGCCTGCCAATCCTGCTTTTGAACCTGGCACTTAATGAATTGGTCCTCAGCCTGTTTGCATCTCAGTGTCAGCTTGGAATAAGCTTCATTCTCAATGTAGGGCTTTTCAGTTTTGTCTCTAGTATTTCCTTTGGAATAGAAATTTTATTAACATTCATAAATAAAGTTTTCCACATACTGTCATCTATCTCTCTTCCACCTAACTTATCCCAGATTTTCTGGGGATTGCTTGAAAATGATTCACATTGGTAGTGAACAATTTCTACATTCTTCTTGCTAATTTCTTAACAGACACTTACCCCTGGTTAAGTCAATGAGAAAGATATGAAATTGTCCTCTTTGTGTCCTACAAACAAACAAGTCAAAGACAACATAAAACAATCATTGGCATCAGTGGCCAGACCTCTCCTTTTGGAAGACATCACTGCCAAGGAAATGGCTCTGTACTTTCTCAGGTCAAATTATCTCCTTGCCTCATGCACCGGGATGAATTTGGACACAATAACTTAGAGACATTTTGGGTGATTTGACAGCCCAGTGCCACTTGGTCATCTGGTAGTTTCTAGTGGCTTTGGCTTGAAGAACAGACACACATGTGTGACTGTCCTCTTTGCTTTGTTATGTAAGTCTTCATCTCAGGAGGAGCACTCATTGGATGTACCTCAGGGAGATTGAAAATGTCATCTCTATTCAGATGGTGCAGATACTGAATTACTTTAGGGATCTTAGATTTTCACCTTTTTATTTACTTCTTTAATTATTAGTATCTCCCTTAAACACTTTCCCATATTTCTTCGGAAAATTGGCATCCATAGGGATACTGTGGAATTCTGATATTGATTTCTAACAAAGGGAGGGATCCTAGTGGTGGTGGTGGAAAAGAAGTATGCTGAGTTTTAAGGCCAGTGGGAAGATAGTGGCAGCAGTCAGCCTCATTGGACAGGAAGGGATTTCCTTAAGTGAGCAAGAGGGAGGGAAATGCTGAGAGAGTAAGAGAACTTAGCCCTGCTAAGTTACATTTCAGTAGGGTTTTTGTTTGTTTGTTTGTTTTGTTATTTTCATCATCATAATATATGTTTCTCCTTTTGGTACAAATATGTTGGAAAGACTCCTCTTGGTAAATAGGAATCTCAGATTAAGCTCATGAATTGGAGATGAATTATTTACTAAGAATATTGTGTTGTTACTCATAGTAAGTGATATAAAGCATTTAGCACATAGTCCTTGACATGTAATAGGCTCTTTAACAAATATTAGTTTCTCTTTTATCATTAATTGGGCAAAAAGTTACAATGCTTTGGGAAGTGATATAGGATTTGAATGTTAATAATGGTAAGAATAATAGTGAACATCAATGCAGTTTCAATGTACTGTCTCCTTTAATCCCCCCCCCCCAACCAACAGCTTTTTAGAGAAGTTACAATTATTGTTGTTTTATTAAGACAAGATTCTTCGACCTTGGCACTGTTGACATTTTGGGATAGGGGTTATTTTGCTGTTGTGACTGTTAAGGAGGCTGACCCATGGGATATATGTCAGTGTCCCTCTCCTCTAGTCATTAGATGCCGGTAGGCCCTCTCTCCCCTGTTTGTAACAATTAGATGTTTCATCTTGTCCAGTGTTCCTGTAAAGGTGGGATGGGGGTGAGAATTCCCCTCAGCAAGAACCACTGCATTAAGGAGAGGAGGAAATTGAAGACTAGAGAATTTGAATAGATTTCCTAAGGCCCTAAGCTTTTCTGACTACAAAATGCTAATCTACTCAGTACCCTATACCACCACCCTATCCAACCATTCCCCACCAAGAGCATATGTCTAGTTCATATTTGTTACATATATGAAGTGCATACCTGCATGCACTCATGTTCGGCAACTCTGTTCATATTTCAAAACACACTAGTGCTAACTTTTCATTAATCCATAGACACCTACTGGACAGGAATAATAGGAAAAGAAACTGACACCTATGCTGTCACAGTAGCTATCCCTGAGCTAGTAGGTGCATTGGAGTGGAGGGCTGAGCTCTGAGAACAGGTAGAATATACAGGAGTTCAGGTAATCTTAGTTCAGACTAGTATTTCCCAAGTAGGGGACCCTCATTCCTAATGGGACTGAGCAGTCTGCAACTCCAGTCATCTCTGTCCAGGCTGTGTCTTATGTTTGGGGAAAGTAGACTATCCTTGTCTCCAAGGGATAAATAAATAATGTGAAAAGCACCAAAGTGCTTCTTACCCATGTGCTGTTGTGAAATTGAAATGACACCCAGAGCCATGACTAGCCATATGTCTTTATTTTCTTGCCCATCCTGAAGTCATTATCAAAATCTCCCAACTCCAAGCTTCAGCCTCTTTACTCTGAAGCAATTGAACTGCAGGGAAGGTGTGGGAATGTTCATAGATGGTAATGCTGCTTCATTCTCTCCTGACTGATAACATGACTCTTTGATGCTCAGCAACAGTATCTTCATTACTTTACAAACACATGAATATTTATTACTGGGGGAAAACACACTACTGTTCACAATGACTGCAGCTGAAAAAATGATAATAAACATGAGAGATTAACAGGACTTGGGAGAGTAAGCAGTTCAGGGACAGCAAATCAGGGTCTGTGGAATGTTAAAACAACTGTCATCCAAAGACCAGCTAGAATCCTCCAGACATGCAAAAGGACATTGTTGTAGCAGAAAATAATGAAGGGGCATTTTGCATTGTAGTATGTAATTAAAGTGTGCACAAGTATTCAGAACAAAGTATTTTGTGCATAGTAGGAGCAGATACCCAATACACACACACACACACACACACACACACACACACACACACACACATACACACACACATACACACAGAGCTATATTCATTATTCATTTAACTTTCATTTAAGGTCTGACTTAAAACTCAACTGATTAAATTCAAATGGATAAATTTTTCTTACATTCCCTATAAAGAGTGATAGAGCTTTAAATCAGACCTCTGTTGACCTTCTTTGTCTTTAAATCTATTGTCCCTCTAGCATCTAGATCCTTCTAGACTCTTGGTTTATCTTGTTTGTTTCCACAGTGTCTAATAAATGCATGTATCAGTGGATAACCAATAAATGATGGCTAGGTGAGTGTGGATTGGTAAAGATGGGAAGTGTGTGGTTCTGTTTCACTTAACAGGCAGGCTTTGTGTCAGGCATAGGTAATAGAGACATCTGGAAGAACTTCAGACAGTGTTCTCATTGGCTTCAGGGTGTGGTCACCACTGTACCTTCTTGCTCATTCATTCAATCAGTCAATCAGCCAACAGGCTTTTTTCGTCAGTACCTCTGTTATAAAGTACCAGCAGGACCTCTGGGAACACAAGGCAGAAATGTTTACAGGGTTCACTATTTGATGCCATGCATGCTGTGCTTGATTCATGTTTCTCAGGTGTTTAGGAAACAGAGAGGAAGGGATTCTGTCCCTGCCTGCTAGAGTCAGTAAGGACTCCCCAGGTTGCATGAGCTGAGTCTTGAAAGAGGAGCAGGAGTTGCTGGATGTGAACACTGCAGGCAAGAATATAGCAGGAATGAGTCCTGGAGATGGGGGAACTGGTGATGTGGAAGTCTACAAGCAGTTGGCATGATGGGCAGAGATGACAGTGGTGTAAAGGCCATAAGGGGGTAAAGGCAGTGACCACCTCATCTGCAGAAAGCAAGTGAGTGAGTATCTCAGGTCCAGGTGGCCAGAACCCAGGCTGATAGAGGGATTATGGAGGAGGAAACAAGAGGGGAAGGACACAGTGCTTAAAAGTAGAAACCCAAAGGTCAGACTAACGGAGGAAGGGAACTGAGTCTCCGAAATCTTGGAGGACAGACTACAGATGGCTTGGTATGTATTCCTTTATAAGTGGAGAGCTGTATCCCTTACGAGAGGCCTTATGTGTGGTAAGTATCCAGAGGTGGAAGCCACTGCACTCCATTATGTGCTGCCGAGGGCCCATAGATGCTTTGAGTTACACATATCAGGACATCCACATAATATTCTTAAATAGCTTGCTCTTTTTCTCTTGGACTTTTAGTTTGATTTCAAAGTCAACTTTGTCTAATTGGTTGCGGAGATTTAGTTTAGTGTTCAGTTAGGGTGGAAGCATTACACTTTACTATCCAGATAACCAGTTAAAATACTTTCAAGGGTTTATGACACCTACTTTTCAGATCATAGATGGGAAGCAACTAGGTGGGTGACTGGATGCTTATGATTTGGGGACAGGCTCAAGTGCCACCAAATTCTAAATGTGATATCTGGCCTTCTGGAAAAGCTCTTGCACTCCCATTTTTTCAGGCTATCCCTGAAATTAGAGCCACACCCATTTAGATTCAAGTTTATTCTTTGTCTACTGTGATGAGTAGCATTTTAAGTTCTATCCATAACACAGATTTTTATGTATTTGAAAGTTTGGGGAATAGGTTTTGATAGGTGGAAGCTGGGTTTAGAACAAGAGGTTATAGAGTGAGGCAGGTACAGAACTTATGTGGCTTGTAATTTCACATTACATTAATTCAGTATAGTTCAAGTTGTCAAATATCTATGGAGCACATGCTGTACGCAAGAGGTAGTGCCAGGTCCTCCGACCATCAAAGATATGTTTCCCACACTCCTTGTTCTCAGCAAGGTTGTTAACCTTTAGGAGCACTAAGATCAATAGACAAATAACCACTATGACAGTTTACAGAGTAATGAGACAAGCATGCTAAGGGATGCTGGGTGTAGACAGTGAGTAGTCATGCATGTGTAGGTCTGGCTGGATGAGAAAGAGCTCAAGCCACACTATGGTGGACCTTGAGCAAGAAGGCTACACGTGGCAACAGCTCTGCCAAAGTAGAAATGTGGCTTTTGCCAAGTTACACAGACCTTACACTTGGCTTATGCATCTGTGAAACAGTCTGATGGCTCAGAGGTATGTTGTAAAGCTCAAATGAGCTCTTAATGTTAACTTAAAATATATAAAAGGTGTTTAAATGCTGCTAATTGTTTAGTTATTGGCAGAATAAGAATTGGAAATGAGGCTATTTGCCTTAACTGATGAGCAACTAAACTCTGAGCCTTTCTGAAAAATCTCCCCTTTGCATTAGAATTTTCTTTATTGGAGAAATGTTTGTGGTTGCTATAGGTAGGTGCATGTGTCTCTTGATTTACAGAGGAGGGTGGAATGAGGACAAGGAGGAAGAAGATGACATTGATAAGTGTGGGTGGAGAATTCTAACTTTCATGAGTCAAATACAATTTCTGAGACTGAAGATGCCTGGAACATTTTTGAAAACTGTCTTGCACCCTGTGTTTTAAATTGCTCAGTGTAACATACATTAGTAAGTGACTGGCCTCACATCTCCGACCATTCTTAGGACTGGAAGGTCTTAAAGCATATTCAGGAAAACTTAGCTTTTCCCTAAGAGATCAATCTGTTTAGGTCTTGCTTGAGTGGAATTGCATGTCATAGGATTTAAGTGATCATAAGATGAGAGACCTCAGCATTCTCTGTTCAAGGTATCCATAATGGAAACATCCACAGTATGCTACTATTGAGGTATTTGGAAAGCCGAAGGAAATAGGCCAATAAAACATTGTCTTAGTGTTTTGAGTAAATTTCCATTTGTTCAGGTCTCAAATTAATTATTCATATTTTTGTCCTGACCAAAATTTGACAAATGTTAGAGAGAATGCCCTGTGACTTTCCCTTGTCCTGGAAATTAAAGGAAAGAAATATATTTATTGACTATGTCAGTGGTTTTATATGTAGGTATTGACTACTGTTTGAATCTTGATTTCAAACAGCAAGAATTCAGAGAATAAGGATTCTTTCTGAGCAGGTAGTATATTTTGTTTGAGGCCACTAGGAGGTGTGTGGTGCAAAAAGAAACCACTGCTTCTCATTTGACTTTTTAAATGTCTACTATGGGAACATGTGGAGACTAGAAAAGACCCACAGTTGCTGGCTAAGAAAGAAACAGTGACAAACTTCACTTCTCCTATAAGAGATAATAAACACAGTCTGAAAATTATGAACAAAGGTGAGGCTTGGACGGGGTACTGTCTAACTCTCCTCTTTGTCTTGTTGGTAGTGGTTCTGCTGAAACTCTTACTCCCTTTATCATTCTTTCATTCTTTCCTTTTATAGCATCTCCAAGGGGAGCCCTGGGCCTTGGAGGCAGACTTCCTCCCATTTGAGTTTAGAACTATGAAAACAGGAAACATTTGTTCATCGTCATTTTATGACACCGATGCCTACTCACGGTCCCATGCACCCTTTTTGGTGCCTCCTGAAATATTCTACCAACACAACATCTTTTATTCTTTTTTTTTTTTTTTGTGGTACTGGGGATGGAACCTAGCAGCATTCTACCTCCAAGCTACACCCTCAGCCCTATTTTTTTTTTTTTTTTTTTTGCGGTACTAGGGATTGAACTCAGGGGCATTCTACCTCCGAGCTATACTCCCAGCCCTACATGGCTTGAGACCTCAGAGGCTGCCTTTGCAGGGCAATGTGGTGGCTCCCAAGACCAACTTTGTCCTTTTCAGATGTAGTTGCTACCAGCCTTTTGAAAAACAGGTGTCCTGGCAAACTGATTATATGCTGGATATATGCATAGTATTTTCCAGGTGATCATCTGGGAAATGATAAGACATTTTTAGTAAATAGAGAAATCATGATTAAAGAGAGTACTCAAAGTATAAGCCATTGG
The DNA here is from genome assembly GCA_004027655.1 of Graphiurus murinus. Lineage (NCBI taxonomy): Eukaryota > Metazoa > Chordata > Mammalia > Rodentia > Gliridae > Graphiurus > Graphiurus murinus. Next base: position 20,385 of record PVLC010004624.1, on the reverse strand, counting down.
GCACTAACAGAAGGTAAATTTCCAGATATCCTTTCTGCCAAACTTTATCTCTTCTTTGTTGAGACTCTCCAAGGCAGTTGCTAAAGTTGTAACATGATCTGCCATCCTGATGTGTTAAAACTTCACCCAAACACTGGTAAGGGTGGCACAGTCCCATAATTCCAGTTACTTGGAAGGTTGAAGCAAGAGGAATGCAAGTTCAAGGTCAGCATGGGCACCTTAAAGAGACTCTGTCTTAAAATAAAATAAAATAAGGCCAGCGATGTAGGTCAGTGGTAGAGTGCCCTAGGGTTCAATTTCCAATATAACAAAAGAAAACTAAAAGATTCTGTGAATTAGGTATGTGGGACTTCCTCCTCCTTCCAATTGAGGAAGTTGAGTTTTAGAAGAAGTTCATGCATGGCCTGGATCCAGACAGTGAGCTAAGAAGAGATATGTTCTAAAAACGCTGGGTGTAGAGTGCCTGGGTTGTTCCTTGGTCATGGCTATAAGCCTTCACTGACACACATACCAAGGGGAAGGTGTAGAATGGATAAGAAACTCAGAGCCCTCTGCGATGCACCTGGCTCACCTCATCACAGTATGCTGCTCTCCTTTCATCATTAGCTTTCTGTAAATGTGGCCACAGACTGGCTTCCCAACACAACCCTCAAGGACACCCAAAACCTCAGCATTCTGCTCTGGGCTGGGCAGTTTGAAGACAGCCAGACATTCTTTAGATTATCTAGCTGGTGATGGAGAGATAATTATCAATGGTCAGATTTCTTTTGCATCTTACTATTTGTACTGGATGGGCAGGCAAGCTGCTAGAACAAGTTTAGAAAAAAAATTAAAATCCAGTTGCTAACCTTTCACTCTGTTGAGATATTTCTCCTAATGTGAAAGAAACTTGGTGCTGTTCCAGATGAGAAATAATAGAGTAGAAAATATGCGTTTCATGTGAATTTTTCAGTTAAAACATCAAAGTCAAGAAAACCAAGTTAAACCATTATTCATTACCTCTAAGAGCCACAAATTTCCTTCTCAGCTTCTTGGACTATGGGCATGTGTCTGTCTGGTCCTCCCCAGTGTGCTTGGCAATGACGTTTTGAGCATATGGTATTGGTATGTTAGATTTATGCGTATCTTAAAGACATTGAGTCCACCTCACTCGAAACCTCTCTGCTTTAGGGGTCAACCTACTGTAAAGCTACTTTCAGTTTCATAGTGATCCATCAACGTGGGTCTGCTCAGTGTATTCAGGGTTGAGAGAATGGTGTAACAAGATGTTCTTGTTAATGCCTTGCAGGCACCAGTGTGGGATTTCCAGCTCAATAAAACATCACTGAAATGCATTTCCTGGGCTAGTTTCTTATCCCATGGGGCCCTCACCCAGAAACTAGAGCTAAACATGGAACTCCTTTACAATCAAGAACTGCATGGCTCTGAAATCAGCCTACATAGTATGTAAGAATATTGTGGTTCTGTTTTTTATGTGTAACAGAGCCATTTTACTATAGCTGTTCCCTTATTCCAAAGGAAAACATTCAGTGATATCCACATAGAAAATTATTACAGAAGAAATTTGTATTACCTGTGCATGTATCCCTTTGGGGAGAAGGAATGTATATGTATACATGGATGTGGTCTTTGCTTGGGCCCAACTAACCATTGGTTCTTCTTCAGTTTTTTGTTTTATTGGTGCTATGAATTGAACCCAGGGGCATTCTACCTCTGAGCTACACCTCCAGCCCTATTTTATTTTTCATTTTTAAACAGAGTCTTACCAAGTTGTGAATGGCCTCACTAATTTGCTGAGGCTGGCCACAAACCTGTGATCCTCCTGTCTCAACCTCCCAAGAACTGGGATTATAAGCATGTGCCACCATGCCTGGCCTGACCATGGTTCTTTTGAACAGTTTTTCCCTGGAGAGCTCAGCACAGATGAATCTCTGCATTGACTCGTAGCATACCTTAAGAATTTGGTTTTGGAATCCTATCCGCTGCTATCTTCTTGCATACATACTTAAGTTTCTTTGGGGTCTGGTTTTCAGGTATAGGTGCTACCTTGTAGAATAGACTTCCTGAAAAGTGATTAACTCCTTTCACAATGTGAGAAAAAAAGAGATTCAGTAAAGTTTAATCACTTTTCCAAGGTCACACTGAATGTTGGTTCCTCCTTCTTGGTACCAGAGTAATAGGAAACACTCAGGTTTCCATATTTGTAATATTAGGTGGTCAAACAGAAATACAGACTATTTTGCTTTTCTATGCATTGTTCCAAATTTTCAGGCTGAGAATCAGAAGTTACAGACCACTGTATTAATTATTTTTGAGCACATACCAGATAATAGCAATATATGGTCCTTGTGTTCTACGGGCCTCCAGTCTATGTGGAAGACAGAGTTCTAAAACAACCATAGGGACACCAAAAAGAAATGTGTGCTCATGCATAGAGGCTTAAGGAGTACCCAGCTTGCCCAGAGATGACTTCTACAGTAACTGCCTCTTTCTGGAACATTGATAAAAATCAGGAAGAAAAAAGTAAAACCTATCAGGAGTAAACAAAAGTGTCCAGAAACACATGATAGAATATATGGAGCTTCACAAAGCTTTATTGGGAATCTCTTAATTTAGACGGACAGTCATAATGTGGGCTAGAGAGTTCTCTACCACATTGGAAACATCTACTCTGGGATTTTAATTTGCAAAAAAAAAAAAAAAAAAAAAAGGGTTTGGGGATTAGATGCTACTATTTGCTGGCTAAGTGATTCTGGACAAGTCACTGGCTTCTCTGATTCCCTCTTTATCTCTAAGTGAAGGTTCTAAAATCTACTCTATGAGAATATTGTGAAGATTAACAGAGGTAATGTATGAAATAGTCAGATGACAACACTGGATACTGGCTAAGGGGACTGTTATAAATATCCTATTACCTAATTATAGTAGATGAGAAGCATCAGGTTAGGAGGGAGCTGGGGCTAAACTGCTAAGCAGGTAGAGGTGTTGAAATGAGCAACAAATTCTGGCTAGCAGTGCCTATAAAGGTAAAGGTCACTCAGTAGAATATGGATCATTAGCTTCCAGGATCAATGGCCAGGCCTGACTCAGTGTGAGGCTATCATAAGACAGTTCAGTACAGGGAAATCTGTCCTGAGTTATCAAGAATGAGTTTGTCCCAGTAAATTCCAGAATAGCTGAGATCCCAGCATCACAAAAGTTTTCCTCTCTTTTCTGTGTGTTGAATTGTGATAATATCAGTGACTACAGTAACTAACCCACCTAACACTATGTTCCAGATACTATTCTAAGAACTTTACATTGTATTAACTAATTTAATCTACACAACAACTCACTGAGGATGGCATTGCTATCATCCCCTTCCTATAGATGGTAAAGCTGAAGCTCAGTGAGGGTAACTTCCTCAAAGAAACCCAGGAATCAAGTGGTAAAGCCATGATGTAAAAACAAGTAGTCTGGCCCCTGAGGACACATCTCCAGTGACCATGCACATGACATTAACTCTGAACTTTCATTTGTCAGATACACTGAAAACCTTTTTTATATTTGGACATTAACAAATTTTCCATTTTTGTGATTTCATTTATGAATTCTTTTACTTTCAAAAAGTATTTTGCCTTGTACACACTGAGTTCAGCTCTTCTGATTTACTTTATTTCTTTAATGTTTTTCATTTAAATTTTATTTTGACTTTTTATTTTGAGATAATTATAGGTTTACAGTAAGTTTCAAAAACAATCATAGAGAAATGCTGTGTACCCTTTACTCAGTTACCCTCAAGGGTTATGGTTTACATTGTTATAGTTGGTACAATATGTGTATATTGTATCTGCCATTTTATCATATGAAGATTTATATAATGACTATGATAATGAAGATATAGAAATATTCTGTTTCTGCAAAGATCTTTATGCTTTCATTTTTATTCAAAAGTATTGGTTCATCTGGAATTTATTTTGATGTACTTCTCTATATTTCTAATTTCCAATTTTCTCAGTACCATTTGTTTTACAAACATTTTGGCACTAATTAGAAATTCCTCTTTTGTGCTAGCCCTAAATATTTTCCTTAGTACTGGCAATTGAACACAGGGCCTGGAGCATGCTAGGCAAACGTGCCACTGAGCTACAGTCCCAGCCTTCCAGTACTATCCTGTTACAAACTCAGGGTCGTTCAGAGCCATGCTCCATTCGGCCCACCTCATTGCATCCTGAAATTTGGGTCATGGAAGAAGTGGGATTTGATTTTTGTGTCATCAGAGACAACAGAGCTTAAATCAAGGTCTTAGATCACTTAATGTGCAGCAGATGAGAAATGACTGCCTCTTTCCTTGACATTTATTGTTGGGTTTCACTGGGACAATGGGAAAGACTGTTTTATGGTGGCTTCCTTCCAGGGCAGCACATTGTAGACTCTCAGAGGGGACTAGTGCAGCACAAAGGGCATAAGTTCAGAGCCACAGAAGTCCAGGTTCCACCACTTTTCTTAATTTCTTTTTTTTCAGTTTCAGTTTCCTCACCTGTAAAATGAGAAAAAAATTGTATCTACTTCCTAGTGCTGTAATTTTTATGAGTGAATATCTTTAAATGTGTAGTCTAGGAAGTGCTCAACTTTGTCTAAAATCGTTATCATTTCTAATACTATGTTTTATTTATTCTATCACAAATATACTTTTATTTAATTCAGTATATACCTTCAATCACAATGGTATTATTCCTTCTTGAAGTTAGTGTACTAGAGTCTTAGAGTTGAAGAAATGTGGTCATTATAATGTTCAAATACAACATTGATGAACAGTAAGTGGAGACATGCTCTTTCCTGCCTGGCTGGTGTATCTCATGTCATGGTTCCTCCAGTAGCTTTATAGAGGCTACTCTGGCAGGAGGGTAAATAGCCTCGATCCCATCCCATCACAACTTCACGGGGGCAGCCATCACTGGAGACCTTGTGGCGTCTTATTCTGGAGAAGACCACAACATTGCCATAGGTTTTTAGGCTAGCATTGTGTGCCAGCTTTATGTTTAGAAACTGAGGTTGAATAACCCAGGTTCCTCTCCTCCTTCTCTCATGAGCACAGCCCAACAGAGTCTCACTGATCTTTGGATGAGCAGTCCTACTCCTAAGGGAGTTCTCCCCAAGACCTCAGTCATGATACTACCCTGACAACTGGAAAGCTATCCTCACTCATCATCTACCCTCACTCACCCTTGGGCCAAGAGCACCTTTGGTCTGGCATCCCTGGCTAGCCTGCACTTTTCCAAGGTAGAACTGTATGAAATAAACTCAAATAGTGACTTGCATTACGTGGATTTACATGTATCACTAAAAGAAGAACCTGCCTAACAAGGGGGATCAATTTGAAATCCCAGAGTGAGCTGAGAAAATACTATAAAAATTACTATTTAAGCCGGGCGTGGTGGCGCACGCTTGTAATCCCAGCATTCGGGAGGCTGAGACCGGAGGATCCGGGTTCGCGGCCAGCCTCAGCTACCTAGTGAGGCACTCCGCAACTTAGTGAGACTCGGTTTCAAAATAAAGAATAAAAAAATAGGGCTGGGGGTGTAGCTCGGAGGTAGAATGCCCCTGAGTTCAATCCCCAGT